>CAJNDV010015224.1:52579-83751 GCA_905221635.1 Symbiodinium sp. CCMP2456 | reverse complement strand
GCTGCCTCGAAATCTCCATGAAGCCGACCAAACGACAAGTGCCCGAGGTACAACGCCGCATGCAGGGTGTCTCTTGATCTCCTCCGACGATGAAAACCTCGTGCTTACTCTGTGCCCAGCCCGCGTCAAAACGATGTACTGAGAAATCGACAAAACCTCAAAGAAAATCGCTTGGCACCAAAAGCGGCCAGAAAAATGGCCGGTAAGTGCAATTTCCTCACAGGTCGCCTCTTTGGCAAAGTGGGCCGGGCCCCCTTAATACCCTTAAAAGCCATCTACGCTCGGGTCAACTCCAACAGGTACAACATCCACTCGATCTTCACTGCTTGCCCTTCGAGACATCATCTCACATTGCAAACCGATGACCATCCCTCGGAACCCTGTGGCGCAACACTACACGTGATTTACACCGATGCTTGCTTCAAATTGGGAGGCAAGATTTACCGCACAGGCGATGAAGATCTTCCCAGTTGGAACTCCGACTCGACGAAAGACATCGAGAACGGTTGGGCGGCGGTGTGTTCCCACCAAGGTGATGGACACAAAGCCGCGTACTTCCAAGGACGATTACCGTCCGTCCTCTTACGTCAGTTTTCCTCCGACCAGGCTTTTATTTACCTTCTGGAAGCCTGGGCCGCCATTCTGGCCCCACTGATCTTGGAAGCCTGGTTAGGTAGTTTCTACATCCAATGCTGCGACAATGAGGCTTCCCGACATGCCCTGATCAAAGGAGTCGGCAAACATCAGCCTCTCAAAGGCTTCATCGCATCACGTTGGACGTGGCATAACCGACGCGGGCTTGCGCATAAGCTGGAACGAGTACCCACGGAGGCTAACATCGCCAACGCCATTAGTCACCTCGGATGCACACCTGACTCAGGTCACTACCGAACGATGGGATACACGGCCCCAAAACGAGAGCCGAGTGACGCCTTTTACAGTACACTCCAAAGGAGTTTACGGGAGGGCGCCTCGCATCCGGCCCTTCATGTACAGAATGATGAAATGCCTAAGTACGGCGTTGGCTAGCTCTCTTCTGATGTACAAGAAGTCAGTATAGGACGTGGTATGCAGCTTTCTTTTCGAGGCCGCAATGGTGGCCGCCGCTTTGGGAAGCGGCGTGCAGTAGTCCGCGTGCCTTAATGGCCATCTGGTACTCAACTGCAAGTAATAGTCGACTCGACTAATGCGTGTGAATGAAAAACACGACGCCAGTAGTCGATTTGAAGCCATCGATCAGGCCCAGGACTGGCTACTACTCGATCTGCCTCTAGCCGCAGCGAAGTTCATTGACTGGTTTTTCGAACTTACCAGGTATCGATTGTTTGCATCGAATCCTGACAGGAAGAGACCGGTAAGGTCTCGTGGCGTTCGCCTGCGATGAGAGGATGCGACCACCACCGATCGGAAACGGTCGGTCCTCAGAAACATCGATCGACCATTTCTGTAAGAAATGAGAGTCTACATCGATGAAACCGATCAGACTCCGAGAGAGTCGAATCGCAGAAAATGCCACCGAAACGAAAGCAGTTGGAAAAACCCGCTTGTCAGGGATCTATGCTGTTGGGGTGAAAGCTTCTGTTGTCGTGTAGCACACTGATGTGCGAAATGACAACTTCCTGCTTTCATCAAATCACCGATCGGGTTACGAGTGGATCTGCTAAATCTGATTGAATGCGAATTTGTTACATATCCGTTGCCATCTGGCTTAAGCTTTTTGTCAAAAACTTTCTTCTCCCACCCTCCCTAACCCTCGTTTCACATATTGTTTTCCTATGCTTTCTTTCTGCGAGACCCGACCGGGAAACGGTCGGTCCTCCGCAACATCGATAGACAATTTCTGCAAGAAATGAAAGTCTACATCGATGAAACCGATCAGACTCCGAGAGCGCTTTGTGCAAATGCCCAGGTAGCACATTTGGATGAGAAGGAGGTGGAGAAGGACGTGGGGTGAGAGTAGGTGGTTGTCGTCGCACAGTTTGAAGCCTGGACTTGGAGAGTGTGGCGAGTGCATGCCCGGCATGTGCGCAGACGAACTCTTGTGAGAAGGAGCAGGACCTTCTTGCGGAGGCCGTTGCCACGCAATTCGGCCCATCCGAAGGCCCGTCCGAATGTCACCGGTGGTTTCATGCGGTTTTTTGTAAATGACAGGCATGCATGCCGTCGATGCAGAAGTGGAGCTCGCTAGGCAGGCAGAGCATGTAGCCTGTACTTTGTAAGGATTGTGCCTGTGGCCCTTCTCGTGTGGGTGTGTTATTTTCATGCTCGTGCTTGGCATGACGCATTATGGGTCGACGATGCAGCAATGCTGTGAAAGCTTCCATGTTTTGGCGATCTTGAAATTGTTTGTGTTTGCATCGGGTGTTCGTTTCTACTATCTAGTGTGGTGATCGTCAACAAGTTGCCGGCAGATGATGGCATAATGTGCAGTGTGAAGAAATCGGAGAGAACGATTCTGAATCGTCAGCCGCAGAGAACGATGTAGGTAAATAGTCGGGCCGGCAGCGAACACAGATTGAGATCCTCCTTGGCTTTCTGACTCCTACTTGGACACCAACGAGGGAATAGGTGGGGAACAGATCAGCCCTGGCTCGTCAATATAATGACATGCTCGACCCCCGAATTGGGGACGTTCTGACAAGTGTCGATCTATATTCACCGAGATTCGGTGAGGAGTTGTAGCTTCAATTCGACTCGGAGTCATGATCCGTTTAGAGTTCATGGTGCAGTCTGACAATTTGGGCGTCGTCCAACAGTCTGACGGGTCGTTTGGCTGAGGCCCGGGCTGCTTGGATTGGTGCGGCGTGCGATCTCTGCTCAGTGGGTCTTCGAGATGGGCCTATTGGCTGTGGCGAGCTGGGGAGATCGCCTGAAGCGCCGGGGGAACGGCCTGCAGAACCGCCTCGCGCTGGTCAAGAGCTCTTTGGAGGACCTCCACGCTCCTCGGCTCACTTCCCGGCTCAGCCGGTGCCCTCAGTCCCTTGTCCTTCTCCTTCTCCTTCTCCTTCTGCCATCTTCGCCCTCCTCCTGCAGCTGAGTCCCAGCTACGCGGCTTGGCATCCTTCCGGCGCCTGGCCTTCGAGGAGATCCACTCGGCTGGCTGGTGGGGAAGGCGGACTATGGGACTGGCCCCCGCGAGCGGCGCGCACTTTCGACGCTGCACACTTTCGCACACTCTTGCTTTGCATCTTTGGCAGGTCCGGTTCGGGCTCTTCCAAAGAGCACACGGCCCAGATCGCGGCCCGGCTGGTGCAGTTCTTGGCCCACATTCAGCCAGGTCTCTCATAGAGTGAGAGCAGAGGGGCCGATGCGGTTTGGGCGTTGTTTTGCGTTGTCGTGGAGGTGGCGCAGGCTCCCTTCTGGACGTCGGCTGTGGCTGGGGAGAGCGGGGGCCTTTTTGGAGTGAAGCGGACAGAGCGGTGACGGGGTGTCTCAGGTGGGTGCCGGAGGCGCTGGAGGCCGGGCGTTCCTCCGGAGAGCTCCCGCGGAGCTTCCGCTACCTCGGCCTGGACATCGCCTACCAACCCATCGAGCCTCTCGGCCTGACTCGCAAGCGCTGAGCTCTGTGAAGTCCCTGAGAAGCCGAACCGCCAGGCACCTGCGCCGCAAGCACCGCGACACTGACCTTCGTTTCGAGGTGGCGGACGGTGTGGAGGAGACAGTACTCGTAAAGCGGCACGTCACTTCAAGCTTGGCAGCATTGGGTGCGCAGATGACTCATGTCATGTTCGACTGCTAGCTATGCAAATGATGTACCTGTGTATAATACAAGAACTGGTAATGACCACTATCAGAGCACATCAGAGCGCCGTTATCTAGCCCAAGGTTATCGATCAACACCACATTGTGGTGACTGTTTCTGCATCTTCGCATTGACGTCATTATGCTCTGTTTCTATCATGGCCGTGGGCAGCGCCAATGTCGTTGCACACTGCTTTGCTTTGCAAAGCAATTGGTTAAGACCGTTGGTTTTAGTTCCTATCATTGCTTTTCCCACCGAGCTGCGGGTGGCCTGCTGCGCCCCGAGTCGCAGTCTTTCAACAGAAGGTGTTAGGGGAGAGCTCCCACAACGAGAGTCCGTCCACGTCTTAATGGGCACTGCAAATCGCTGTCCTGAAAACCCCGGGTTCACTGCCCTTCTTGTTGCAACAACGGCCACGGTGTGCGTGTCATCCTTGCGCTGGGGCGGAGCTTCCTTACGGGTTCACACTTTCCGAGTATGCAGCTGACACAGGTGCATTTTTGTAGATTTCGTCTTGAACAATGCATCGCGCGCTAGGAATCGGTCGCCTTAGGATTGTTTGGGACAGGGAGGAGGAGACAGTGGTCCTTCTATGGTGAAACTTGATACTCCGGACCATGTGCTGCGCCTAAGCTGGAGGATGCCTTGCCACAAGGCTATGCCGTGGCGATGGTGCGCCATGTCCAGACCCTATGCGGCTATGCGGATGCTGGTGGTGTCTTGGCCTCTGCCCTGTCGCCCTGTCCTTCCCGAGGTCTTCCAGCATTTGAATCTCAGGGATGCTCGGCGCCCTGCGAGTCGCAAGAGATAGGAGAAAGACGGAGAGAACAGAAGAAGAGCGTCTCTGAGTTCTCAAAAGAGTGAGCAGACTTCCAGGCCTGGAGGCTGCTGTCGAATTTGTGGAAGGCGAAGCCGGCCTTTGTGGTGCTCTCCTCCTGGTCCGGGCCCTGAGAACTTCGGGAAAGTTCTCTAAATGCGTTTGTGTTTTTTGTGTTTTGGATCCCATTGAGTCTGAGCTTCGCAGGCCCGACTCGCAAAACGAGGACTTGGAGAGCTTCGGTGGCTCCTCGGCTTTCGCGGCCATGGAGCCTGCGAGCCTGAAGAACTTCAAGTCCTACGACCTGCAAAAGCCTCCCTTCAGCCTGCCAGAGCCCCTCGATTCCTGGCCCGAAGTGCACCAGAACGCACGGATGCTCGCTTTTCCTGGCGAGGTGCTGCGGCGCTTTGAATAGACCTCTGCCATCCGCTGCACTATGGCCCCAAGCTCCCCCGATCCCTGTGCCATCCTGCGTCGTCAGTGTCTCTCTGGCCTCTGGCCCCGTCTCTTCCACGATTCAAGACCACCTCGCCGGTCACTGAGAAGCCGCCCGAGCGGACCAGCGCGATGACGCGGCGAGCACGTCGCGCACCCGCGAGCCGTGCGCGAGCTGCGCAGGCCTCGAGCCAGCAGCGTCGCGAGTGTGAAAAAGGGGGGCGGGAAGTCGGGAACTCCGCAAAATGGAAATGGAGAGCACGACGGAGCATGGAAGCGGAACTGTCAGCTTCTCTCAGCTCGGCTCGAGCCTAGAAGCGGCCATGGTTCCTTGGTCTCTGCCTGAGCCTCGGCACCTCAATGTCTCGGCATCGCAAAAGAGAGCTCATCCGCTTGAGGCTTCGGCAATGGATCTCCTGGGTGGCTGCTGGGCCCGAGGCTCCGGGGCTTGCGCGGGGGGGCCGCAGGGCTTGGGCAATGCATGAGCCAAGGCCTGTCGAGCCTGGGACTCCGCGCGGCTCCTCCAGGAAAGTTCAAAGCACTTCAAGGCGACGTGTCACGTGGATCGCGTCTCAGGAGCACCTCAAGTGGGAGTCCTTAGTTGCCGTGGCTGATGCGTCGTGCGGGCCCCGGGTCTGCGACCCTTTCGGACTCTGGGCCCCCCACCGGGCCGCTTCGCTGAGGCTGCGGGAAGAGGCAGAGATGCAGAGCCCGAGCCCCGCAGAGCAGAGCAGAGCGAGTGCTCGCGTGCGCGCGTGCGCTCGAGCTCGAGGCCAAAGACGTCTTCTGGAGCTGAAGGAGCACTTGGCACAGGCTGCGGCGCAGGCGTCGCCGTCGCGGTGAAAGGCCCTTTCACTCTCTCGCGCGGTTCTTTTCGGTGCCCAGGTCTGGGCTTTGGCCAGCCCAGGGCAGCTCCTGCAGCAAATGCACGAGAAAGCGTGGCCGGAAGGCGGGTGGAGGAGAGAAGGAGCGAGAGGGGGGGGGGTGAAGCCTTGGGCGCCGTGTACCGAAAGCTTCGACGACAGAGGGGAAAGGAAAGCATGGAAGTCTGGGCCTGAGGCTGTGTGCAGCTCTTGGGCTCTGTAGCACCTTTCGCGACACACGGCACTCAGCGGGCCCGCGTATAGAAATTGTCGCGTTGCCGTCCTTGTGGGGCAGATGTCATGGTGAAGAGTCGCGCTCCTTACGACCGGAGCACGGGGGACGCGCCATGCGCAAGGGAACTGCAAGCTCCCGTTTTGGAGCTGTGATAAGGCGGGAGGCCCGGCACACAGAGGACGGTTTTCAGACCTCGCCTCATCCCGAAAAGTAGTGTCACACCGGACGGAGAACTTGGGCGCAGGAATGCACAGGAGTTGGGGCTCTTTGTCTTTGGCTGAGTGGTCAGAAGTCCATGGCAGAAACATGCGACAACAAAGCAGGACCCCCTGATCCCTTTTGCCTGGGAGAGAGAGAGAGAGAGAGAGAGAAGCAAAGAGAAAGGAAGAGACAGCATGTCTTTGGATCGTCGTGTGCTGGAGCGGAGAGGAGATGGAGGGGAGAGAGAGGACTTAGCGACTTAGCCAAAAGGCGCCGAGCTCCTGGAGGCGGAAAGGGACGTGTGTCGAGCAGAATGCGCAGCCGCCGCAGCCTCTCCCAATCTCTCGCTCAGGCGGCCGCCGAGCCGTTGGACCTTCAGAAGTTGGGCGAAGTGCTGGTAGCTCTGCGAGTGCGCATCGACAGGCGGCTTGGGAGCATTTTCGAGGGATGAAACTTCCAATAAAGGTTGCCGATCTGATGCCACAGACATGCAGTTCTCCGGGGAGGCCATGTCGGTGAGGTTATTTCAATTGCTATCTTTGACTCTCGGCGCCTCTGCAGCATGCCAGAAGTGGTCTCTGTGCTCCTGCACACCTTTCGAATCGCACTTGCGCCACTTGCCGCTTGCTCATATCCCTGCTCTTACTTGTGTGCTTCACATTTGCGGCTGTACTTGCTGCGTGCACTGCAGTAAAATAAAGACAGTGGGATAGTTAGCATGTGTTGCCATGCGTTGGAGCCGACTCGTACAACAATACAGGCTCTGCCTGCGCAGCGCAAGGCGAATCCCGCATTGCGAGTTGAGCCTTTTGTAAGTGCTTCTCGACTCGACTCGACTCGACGTGAAGTAGGAGGTACTCGTAGTTAGTCAGAGTCAGTCCTTGTCTTTTTCCCTTCCAGGTTGGTGGCGGATTGGGCGGAGATGCAGCTTGCTTTGCGAGACTGGAGGAGCGAAGCGGAGCGACAGGCGAGGCACCTGCCGATCAACCACGGCATCCTGCTTAAACAGGCCCAAGTCCTACACCAGATGCAGCTCGGCTCCTTTGCTCCTTTGTTTCAGAGAGACAAAGACCAACAACTGGCTGAGACCGTTCCCTCCAGCAGAATCCCCGGAGAAACAAACAACGACATGACAATTCCAGTGAGGGCGGAGGAAGGAACAAGAGGGCAGCACCCTGCCCTGCACTTGCAAACAAAACCAGCAATCGAAGGTTGTACGGGAGAGTCAGCCAATTGAGAGTCGGACAATTGTCGTGCCACATGTAGCACCCGAATCCCTAAAAGATCCTTGCAAGAAGCCGTGTTATGTTTGACACTACCCAGGCACTGCTACCGAAAGAGGCCTTAATCCAAAGATAAGTCGAACCCTCCAAAGACCTGAACCCCAATCAAGAAGGTTTACGGTTTAGGGCAGTTTAGGGTTTTTACGGTTTAGGTTAGGGGTTTAGGGTTTAGGGGGTTGGCAAAGGAGCCCCTCAAGGAACACTTAAAGGAACCCGTGTCTTTACCGAAGACGCCCCGCAGAATGCAGCGAGCTCGAGCGGTGTTTGACGGCATAACACAGTGCGACATTATCCTGACTTGGCTTACTACCTCGTTCTAAGCTCCGAGTCTCTCTGATGCAGTTGCCTTTGGGATCGCCTGGAATGTGACTTGGAGGGATTTTGGAGCATTGCTCTCTGAGCCCAGGCTCTCGTTGCTGCCCCACTTCGACCAATGCCTGCGGAACTGCATCGCGAGAGTCAGGCGGCCAGCAGACGAATACCACAGCTCCTCGGTCCTCGAGGGGTGGGGGTTCTTTTCTGGTATGTTTTTTTGTATTTTTTTTTGTTTTCAGTTCAGTGGGTACGTGAGTCCATAAGTCGGTCAGTCAGTCAGTCAGTCATTCGGTCGTCCACAGAAGAGGGGTCAGTCAGTCGGTCCGTCAGCCAACCGAGCGGTCAGTCAGTCGGTCTGCCAAACGAGCTGTCAGTCAGTCCAGAGGGAGCGGTGAGTCAGTCATTCGGTCAGTCATTCCAAGTAAGGGGGCGGTGCGCTTAACATATGTGGTGAACCGGACTCGCCACACGAGGGCGGGTGTCGAAGACATATGGTGAGCCGGAATCGCAAATGATGGGGGTATGTTCAGCATGAATGATGAACCGGAATCGCCAGATGAGGGGCTGCGTTTAAGATGTATAATGAACCGTTGTCGCCGAAGGAGGGGGGTCGGGGCGTGTCCAAGATATGTGATGAACCGGAATCGCCAAATTATGGGTGCATGTTCAAGATGTATGATGAACCGGACTCACCAAATGAGGCACCGGAACCGCCGCATGAGGGAGCGTGTTTAAGATGCATGGTGAGCCGGAATCGCCAAAGTTTAACATGTATGATGGACCGGAATCGGCAAACGGCATGTTTGATATGTGGTGAACGGTTATCGCCCAATGAGGGGGCGTGTTTAAGATATGTGATGAACCGTTAGCGCCAAATGAGGGTGCATGTTTAATGCATAGGATAAGCAGGAATCACCAAATGAGGGGGGCATGTTAAACATGTATGAGGAGCCGGAATCGCCAAAAGAGGGTAGCGTGTGTAAAATATATGGTGAACCGGAATCGCCATTGAGGGGGCGTGTTTAAGATATATGACGAACCGTTATGGCCAAGTGAAGGGGCGTGTTCAAGATATGTGATGAACCGGAATCACCAATCAGGGGGCGGCGTGTCTAAGATATATAGTGAACCGGACTCGCCACATATGTCCAAGATATAATTATGGTGAGCCGGAATCGCCAAACGAGGGGGCATGTTCAAGATTTTGGGATAAACCGGAATCGCCAAACGAGGGGGCGTGTTTATCATGTAAGAGGACCCGGAATCGCCAAAAGAGGGAGGCGTGTTTAAAATACATAGTGAAATTGCCATATGAGGGGGCGTGTTTTGGATGTATGATGAACCGGTGTCGTCAAGTGAGGGGGCTGTTTTGAAGATTTATGATGTACGGGAGTTACCAAATCAGGGGTCGGCGTGATTAAGATATATGATGAGCTGTTGTTGCCTAGTGTGGAAGTTTAAGATATAGGATGAACCGGAAACGCCAAAATGAGGGAGCGTCTCTAACTTAGCGATGAACCGTTGTCGCCAAATGGGGGCGTCTTGTTTAAGATATGTGATGAACCGACATCGTCAAATGGGAGGGCGTGTTCAAGATATATGCAGAACTAGAATCACCAATAAGGGGGCGGCGTGTTGAAGATATGTAGTGAACCGGACTCGCCACATGAGGGCGGCGGGGGGCGTGTTTAACATGTAAGAGGAGCCGGAATCGCCAAAAGAGGGGGCGTGTTTAAACTACATGGTGAACCGGAATCGCCACATGAGGGGGCGTGTTTAAGATCTAGGATGGAGGGGGTTGTCGCCACATGTGGGGCATGTTGAAGATATATGATGAGCCGTTATCGCCAAAAGAGGGGGCATGATTGTTATGTGGTACACCGTTATCGTCAAATGAGAGGGCATGTTAAACATGTATGAGGAGCCGGAATCGCCAAAAGACGGGGGCATTTTTTTTTTTAACATGGTGAACCGGAAGCGCCAAATGAGGGGGCGTGTTTGAGACATATGATGAACCGCTATCGCCAAAGGAGGGGGAATGTTTAAGATTTATGAACCGGAATCGCCAAATGAAGGGACTTGTGATGAACCGGAATCGCCAATTGAGGGGGCGCGTGTAACTTTTTGCTGAACCGAATCGTCAAACTTCAAGATATGAGGAACCGCCAGTCCCCTTGGCGTTGCGTTAGCNNNGGGGGGGGCTGCGCCCCCCCCAACTCCCCCACTTTCTTAAGCTCTTGGACGTGCTTTAGTGAACGTCGTGCCGTCAAGAACACTGTTTCGCCATTTGCGATTTCAAGTCAAGCGCATAACTCGTATGAGGCCTTGCAAAGGCCATGAAGGCCCAACTCTTCCGCTTTTTCCTTTGGATTGCGCAGGCTTGCTTTAAAGACCATCGTGCCATCAAGAACGTAAAGCCACAAAGCCGAGACGCCCAGAGCCTGAACTAGCACGAAAGGCAACCGGGTAGACTGGCAGGGCCGGCGGTCGGCCCGTCGGACTGAGTGACCGAGCGATAGCCGAAGACCAGTAGGCCAAAAACAAAAAAAGCACCAAAAAGACCTCGAGTACAGCCTCAGTTGTCGCCATCCCTGGACTCTTGCAATTTTTATATATGGATCGAACCGAAAACCAAAAAAACTAAACAGAAAAAATCACAAAAAATACCCAACAATAACCTGGACCCGTCCTGGAGGGTGCAAGGGCGTACAAGTGCCAAGGCGTAGTGAGTGACATGGTCAAGTCAACTTTTTGCTGCTTTCAGGCGCGCTGCTCTATCTGCAGGGCTCGCCCATAGCTGCATCCCAGCCATTGAAGAGGGTTTTCACTGGCGAGCCAAATCTGCTGTCTTCGGAAGTGGAGGAGGCGGAGGTGCTGGCACTGTCTGAAAGGCTTTCGGCTGCCAAAAACAGCGTGGACTCCGTGGACTGGTGCGATGGTGCACGGGAGCTTTATGCGGTGCAAGGCGCAGACCCTTGTGAGGCCTTGGCAGGCACCGCGGCCTCAGTCCTGGCGGAGGTACATGGCTGGCAGGTGGGAGCAGAAAGCGAAACGGTTTTGGAGGGAGGCGCAGACGTGGGAGGCATCCCGGGCCTTCCTGGCTCGCGTGAGACGCTTCCAATTCTCCACGGCCCCGAACATTTCGAGGTTGGAGGCAGGCCAAGCTCGGGCAGAGACAGGAGCACTGCGAGCTCTCGAGTGCACCTCAGGCGCTCGTCGGCCTTCTTGCCAAAGCCGGCCACTGTGCTGTGGAGAGGACCCACGACGAGGTTGGGCACACACACACACACAATATATATATATATGCATTACACATTACCATTACCATGACCTTGCTTTTCAACCGCATGTATATTTTCCATTGCATTACGATATATAATGCCATCAGCCATATCATGAATGCGTAATCATGAGTATAATGCAATGTGAACTAGTGCAGTATCAGGAATCAGCTTTTTGGCACAGACTGTGCTACGTTGTACCACAATGTGATTTGGCGCAACACATTGTATTGAAATACAATATAGTGCAATATAGTGTGGTGCAATGTACTATATTGCAAGATTACTTCATATATCACGTGTAGTACAATGTAGAACAATGTCATATGAGGTAAGATGATGTAATACACCGTAATGACTGTACTAGAATGGAATGTTTGTAATATGATGCAATACAATGCAATGCAGTGCAGCGAAATTTATTGCAATGTAATGTTAGTAAATCATTTGACAAAGCGGCATATAACTGCGATACGATGTAGCGCAATGGAATATAATGGTATAGTATTATAGTGTAATTATGCAATACAATTCAGTATGACGAGATCTCATGCCCCGTCCCCATGCTTGGCACAGATGTTCATCTAGCCAAAGATACACGGTACGATGCCTGCACGCAGACATACGCAGAGATGAAGGCACCTCAACCCAGAAAAGCCAAGATTCTCACGGCCATCCCTGGCAGACGACGGCGCCAGTGAACGACAGCGTCGCCGTCTCTGCCGCCTCCGAGCTGCTCCGAGCGTTGGGCGAGGACGATCAGCGGAGCCTCCGAGAGGAGCGCCAGCTGCTGACTCGAGGACAGGTTTCGGTTTCGGAGCATCGCAACGGAGCATCGCGTGGCGCACTGCGCGCTTTGAGTCCGAGGCGCCGCCAAGAGCCTGGAGATCTTGAGTGCTACCAGGCCCTTTGCTGGGTTTAGAGGCTTCACAGGCCTTTTGCGTCGAGTGCTGATGGTGGAGTTCCTTTGCCACATGGCCTTCGAAGAAGCTTCGACCTGGGCTTTTCGCGTGCGGTCGCGGGGAAATGCGCTGCAGCTTCGTCTCAGTGAAGCCAGCCAGGCGCCTCGTCGCCTCGTTTGAGACTGTGGAAGAGAGGAGAGAGGCGAGAGCAACTCGCAGCCGGCATGAGGCTCTCTCTTCATTGCATCACGCACTCCAGGACGGCTCCGCGGCCAAGTCGGTTCGGAGGGTGTGCCTCTCACTGCAGGACCTCCCCAGCTACCGGCTCCTCGCCTTTCAAGAAATCCATGCGACGGGTCACTGGGGCAAGACTTCCTCAGGCGGGCTGGCGTACGTCGCAAGGGCAAAGGGACTCTTTGTGCCTCGTGATCTTGGTCTCAGGTGCTGGCTCCTCAGCAGCTGCCACGGAGCCCCTCACTGGGAGGTTTCTGACCTTCCTTTCGCGACTACGGACCACTGGGCAGCATGTCCGGCCGGCGGCGCTGCTAGACATAGGCTGTGGCTGGGGCGAGTGGTTGCCGACTGTGCTGCGCGCGGCTATGCGGACGGGGTGGTTGCAGGGAAAGGTTTGGTACCAGGGCCTGGACATCGCCCGTCGGCCCATCCGGCACCTCCAAAGGGACTTTCAGCAGGAAAACGACTTTTCTGGCATAAGATTTCGATTTGCAGCCGGGCGCTCAGAGGGGTCACCAAGATTCACTAGGTCACTTGGGTCACCTGGTCATCAGGGTGGTCCTTGGTTTGTGGTTCTTCCTGGAGGCCTTGGATGCATGCGCTGATGTCCTGCCTTCCTTATCTCGGCCTTACTCCGTGGTGGTCGTGCGCCATGCTCCTTGCAATGCAACCAAAGCATTCACGGTGATAGAGCGTGTTCGCGAGTGACATCGGGCAGGTCTTCCAGCACTTGTCCATCAAGGATGCTCTGGACTTGCTCATGAACCTGAAGCGGCTGAAGCCTCCGCCGCGTTTCCTCCTCCTCTCCTCCTGGCGGCGGAAAGAAAACCGGGACCTGGAGGCCTTCGGCGGGCCAGGAGCCCAGTCGCGCAGTAGGTGCGGCGCAGTAGGTGCGGCGCTCCGCGTCGCGCTCGCTGAGGTCCTCGGCCTTCAGCTTCGTCTCTCCCAGGGCCTCGGAGCGCTTCCGAGGATACGACCTGCGCAAAGCACCCTTTCGGCTTCGACCCTTGGCTGCGTGGCCGGAGATCGACGGCGAGATGCTGGCTCTGCCTGCAACGTTACAGTGCTCTGCTACAGTCTGCTAATGTCTGCTAGCCGAGTAAGACATTCATGTGTGTCTTGGCTCGATCGCCATTTTCGTCTCTGTGCCTCTTTTCGCCTGTCTTTGCCTCATCATGTCTGGTGTTCCTTCGTCGGGCTGGCACGTCGTCAGCTCGAGCTGGTTGGGTAACACACGCACACACACACACACACACATTTTTATGTTTGTACGCCTGGACCAAGAAGTCCAGGACGTCGAGGCAGCAGCCATCCTAGAGGAGCACCAAAGCCCAGCCTGGAGGTTCAGCACCGGACGGGTTCCGCCGTCAGCTCGGCGGCAGTCTTCGTGCACGACCTGTCTTGGACTTAGCCTTTTGGTTGAAGTGCCAAAGGTCCATTACCGCGGTGAAGCGGGTAGGGCCGGGTACGAAGCTACATTGAATAACAGCAACGATCGGCTACTGCAGACCTTTGCAAAGCTTAACGCAGCTGCGAACAAGCCGGACGTCGGCGTCTTTTGAGGAAGTCCGCCAGTCCCTGCTTTTGAGCCAGGTGGTAGCGCTTGGACGGCGCGGGATTTTTTCGACATTGTTGCAAAGCACGCACAGAACCTCCAGCGTTTGGGGTCTGGAGTTGGTGAGTGCAGGTTTCGGCTCGCATTGTTCGTCTTCCCACCCTCGCCACCAGACTACCATCGACTACCGGCCAGCATTCGCCCACCCCAGCACCGGCACTGAGTGTTCGGGCGGTGTGCCCGGCCGTTTGCAGTTCGTATTACGACCAACAGGGGTGCTGCACCTTTAGTAGGATTTTGGCTAACACGTCGTTAGCTCGAGCTTGTTTCTGCTTTGTTTTGCGGGCTTTGGCAGTTTTCGCCAGGTCTTGCAGGGACGTGCGCTGCGGGCGCTCCGCGCGCCGAGAGCCCGACGGCGGAAGCCGAAATGATCGCGAGTGAGCGTCGTCGAGCACTCCCTAGCTGGTGCAGTGAAGATCCTCAAGCCGAAGCACAAAGCAGACGCGTGCAACAACAGCGATCTTGCCGATGGACGCGATGCGACAGGTGACGCCGCAGCGTGGGGAAGAAGAGAGTCAGCGAGAAGCAACGTGGGCGAGGGCGACTCCAGGCACTAGGTAGGTCCGATGTAGATCTTAGGTGTGGGCTGCAGAGAAAAAGAGGTAGTGTTTGCGATCTTGACTTCAGCCACTTCCAGTAGCATGTGTTGTGCGCTCTTCAGGAGCTTCTGGCTCCCAGATGGTTCCGTGTCATTGTAGCTTTCCTCACTTCAGCCTGTTTGGGCGAAGCCATCTGCACATTGACTGGACAGAGACACGCTCGCTCGCTCTCTCTCTTCCGTCCCTCCCCCTCCCTCCCTCGCTCCCTCACTTCCCTGCCCTCTTCTCTGAGGTACAAATGCTTGCTGGGCAGGGTGGGCTGCTCCTGTGCATGCTGCCCGTGCTGCTCTCTTGCGGCTTGACGGAAGCTCGACGCCGCGGCCTCTCGTGGTGAGGAGAAGTGCAAAGCAGAAAGTGCAAGCAGTGCGACAAGCGGAAGCCTGCCTTGCAAGGTGTCCGTGCTGGGCGCACTGAGCGAGGCATCCTGGACGAGATCCAGGAGCTGACAGGGGCGCTTGCCCGCACTGGTTTTGCATCGCGCCTGCTTGGGAGGAGCTGCTTGGAACGGAGCGGTCCCAGGTAGGAGAGGGCCAGGTTTCGGGTTTGGGGTCAACTCAGTTCTGTTGAAGCTTGTTTGGCTCGAGGTGATCAGCTCTCGCGCGCCTTTCATGGAAGAGGCGGGTGTTCGACCGAGCGACCAGGTTCTTGTGTGCCTGCATTTTGCCCGATGTCACGGTAGTTTGATGCAGCTTTGGTGGTGTCAGCCATTTCGGTTCAGTTACGTCTTCTTCCTGCTTCGAATTGGACTGAAGGATTGGGCATTCCTCATCAGAGCCAGGCGGCGCAGCCAAGAGCGGAGGCGATACGAGTACACCACAAAGCTTTCTCGATACTCTGCAGTCGTATGCCATGGTCCTGAAAGCAAGCAGAACATCAAGCAGCAGCTGAGCACGATCCAAGAGCTGAACAAGATCGAGGAGTTGAAAATGCAGAAGACGCAGAAACAGAGTGAGCCAGCGACTGGTGGCAGAGCAGCCCTGTCGTCTCCATGCATATGTTTGCTGGAGAGTGGCACAGAAAGTGTATCGAGCGCTGTCACGTGCTGACTGTTTCGTCATCGTCCCGGCTTGCGAAGAAGAGGGAGATCTACTACCCGGAAGCGCTCCCTCTGCTGACCGCCCTTCTGGACGACAGACCTGTTGAACGAGAGTTACAACCGAACCTGCAGAACAGCTGTGTTCGGTGACGAGCAGCCAGTGAACCCAGATGGGGTACACGGACGAGGCCACCGATGCCGAGTGAAGCCTCATGTGCAGCATCGTGGCGCATGTACTCCAAAGAGCCAAGGGTTGTAGCTGCCACAAGGACAAACTCTGCAAGGGAAGCCAGAAAGAGCCGTTTCAGTCGTAGCTTTCGATGTGATGTTGTGAGGGTATGCAGCGGTATGCATGTCTGGGAGTGAATGAATCCCCTTTGGTTCACGAGTCTCCGGGGCAGCAAGCTTTGCGTCTGGACTGAGAAGTTTCATCTGGAAGAGGTCCTGAGGCACAGCTTCGAGGCCCTTCCAAAGAGCGGCCGATGTCTCGTGTGAAAGTGTTCCGGTTTGCGCTTTTCATGCCACGGGTTCATGAGGTCGAGGCCGCGTGGGCGCTGCCGTGGCCAATCATGCGCTGCACAGGACAGGACGCATCTTTAGGAAGAGCGCCTTCCTTACCCGCTTCCGGCACTTCCGGCCTCGGCTCGCCGACTTCAGGCTGTTTCTGCAAGTTCACAGCTGGCAGATGAAGGTTCTGGCAACCTGTGAGTCTTTTTTCTGGCCTTGGGTCTCCTGAGCTCAGGACTTGCAGCCTGTGGCGGGTGCGTGGCACGAGCACAGCCCCACCATTGCACTCAAGCGTGCACCTGCAAAACTGAGCTGGGCCCAGCTTGGACAGCAAATCCGAAGGTTGCAGCAGCGCATGCGTACATGTTAACTCGCAAAGAGCTCCAAGGCACGATGCCTTTGATCAAAAACTTCAGCAGCATGGACTGAGCTTGAATGCCGCTCGCCGTGCATTCGGACGCATGCTTGTGTATCTGTTCGGTTAATCAGTGTCGCTTGCCCCAGTTTGTCTTCGAACAAGGGGCGAAAAGCATGGCGGCATGGCAGGGTCTTACTTTAGCATGTTAGTATTGTTGAACATGGCGTCCCCGTTATGATGAGATTGACAGGGAAGTGCAGTGGCAGGGCGGGATGGAGACTTAAGGCCAGGTTATGCACAACGTGTTCTTTCACCCTGGCTTCGAACAATGTTGAACAAACATGGCAGGGCCGATGCTGTCAACATAGCGTTCTGATGATATGCACAGCAAAAAATGCAAACACAAGACAAAAAACGATGTTTCTGCGTGGAAGCATTTGTTGATAAAGAGTTTGTGCTTTTATGGATTGCGACTGAAACGCTCGCTGCTGCAGCTTTTCTTCCAAGCTTCCAGGCGATGCACAAGGGAGAAGTCGTCCAGCTGCGAAAAAAGTGAGAGAGCCATCCATGGGCATGGATGCACGGGCCACTGGATGGCAGACCTGAGCGACAGAGAAAGCGGGGCAAACGAGGGTGATGGAAACTATCGTCGCCTTGGCAGAGACCTTGCGGTCCCAGGAGCTCTCCGTCCTCGCTGCGACGATTGAACAGCTGGTGCGGGATGAAGCGGATGTGCTGCTGAACGCCTCGGCTTGCACGCTTCACTCAGGCTCATGGCAGCGCTCTAACCGTTTTGTTGCGGTGGCAGGTGAGCTACCAGGCAGCCGGCTTCTACACGCGCCAGGGCCTGGAAGCGAGCGCCGCCCGGGAGGCCTGCCTGCCCGGCCTGCCCTGCCCCCTCCCTGCGCCAGCTCTTTGAGAAAATGTGCGTTTCTTTTGCTTCAAAGGTAATGGAGTACTACATGTCCAGCTCCTCGGCTACAGCACATCTCTGCCGCCTCCAGTCTAGTCTGGTGGCCGCAGATGTGGCCTGTGCGCAGGCTACATCCTGGGAACGGAGTCTTCGGCACTGGAGCTGACCGTACCCTGCCGGGAGCAAGGAGGAAGTTCAGTCCGCCAAATGCAGACTTCGCCAAGGCTTCGGATCTCCAAGCACTCCATCAGAACATCGGGACCCGTCATATGCGCAGAGTTCCAGAGCCACAGCTTTCAGAAGAAGCTACAAGTTTCAGGAGCTATCCGCGGTGGAAGGAGGTGCAGGAACTTCTGGAGGAGGCCACTGCCGAGGTCGCAGGGAAAGGCGCCGAACTCCTTCATTTTCAGACCATGCACCTCGGACTGTCAGCAGATGTCAAGAAAAAGTCTTGCGGCAACAAGTTCAGCGGTCACAAACAGCTTCTGGACACCAGCACGGATCCAGCTCCTTGTCTCTGCACGACATGAGGAACGCATCCCGCACGACAGTAAATTAGGGACACCTGCGATCTTCGTCGAATCTGGTCTCATCCGCTGCTGACGCGTGCATCGACGCGAAGATTCCAGGTCCTCCATCCTGCTGTTCACGTCTGACCGTTTCGCGCGATTGGAGGTGCTGTCTTCATTGACCCGCGCCCAAGCGCCGCCGCGCGGCCAAGCGCAGGAGAAGGAGTGCCAAGCCTTGAAGCGGCAGCTGGTGGCGATGGAGGAGAGCCGAAGTATGACATGTGCTGGACATGTTTATCTTGTATGGGCATTAGGGTTTTCCAGGTCGCTCCCGGCTGCCAGGAACGACCTGGTCGGGTTCTTCTGCGAGACTTCTACCGACCAGCCCTTGACCAGGCCTTCGCCGAGAGCGCTTCGCCATGCTTCGCCCTTTTTGGCGCATCTTGCGCAGAGCCCTGAGCGCCCGTCGTCGACCCGCTTTCTGCAGGGGACCTTGGAGTTCACTGAGAGTGCAGAGTTCTTGCGGCAACAAGGCGCAGGGGCGCGACTGGGAAATTCACCGCGTGCAGAGTGAGCTTGCTTGCTGACAGGGGCGCTCGACGAGTCGGACCAGGAGTTTGAGCCCCACCATCTCCGTGAAGCGATGCGAAGCGATGCGAAGCGATGCGAAGCGGATGAGCACTCGCTGTGGTGCGGTTCCGAGGGCTCGCGTCATCGTGCCCAATTACATGATGGCAGTGGCCTGAGCCGACAGCACATGATGTAGTTATGCAGTTTGGGTGTGGTATGTGTGGTCGCTTCGGGTTCCGTAAAGGCCGACTCCAACTGCTTGGCGTCCTCGGACTACTACTCGGTGTGTTGCTCGGATCCTTGCGAGGACGCGAGAAGCGCTTAAGAGAGGAAGCTCAAGTCGGAGACGGTCTCTGCCAAAAAAGACCAGGAGATTATGGATCAACTGGAGGCATCGTTGAGAGCTCCCAGTCGGGCCCTTGTGGAAAAGTGGTGAAACCGCTGCAGCCAACGGACTAGCTGAGTGTTGTTTCTTGCATGCAGGTGCCTCCCCGACTGCGCTGCTCAATGCGGCCGGGGCCCAAAGGGCAGATAAGGCCCATGGTGCCGTGCAAAACCTCGCGACGGGAGGTGCAGGTCCTCCGCAGTGGCGCAGGCTTTGGGCGCCAAAACCCTCCGATGACAGCGAGCGACAGCGACAGTGACCGAGGCGAGACCCAAGGCCTCTCCTTGGAAGGCGAACTCTCCGAGAGGCCCTCGTACTCGCTCTGAGCTTTTGTAGCCTTGACACACTTCGCGAGGCTGTGGGAGGTGGCAGCGCAACACAGCGGCGAGGCGCAAGACATGATGCGAGAGCTTTCAAGACAATGGCCCAGCGCGGCGCGGTGCAAGCACATTTGGAGGTCCCACTGCATGGCCGGCTCTTTGCGTGACTCGGATCTATGTTGAATCGAACCTATATTGCAGGCTTGCAGAGAGAGTTGCAGAGGCTTGCACCCTTCGTTGACTTCATTTCGCATCCCGACTGGCATCACGTGCTTCGCTTGCTCTAAGGCAATGGCTGCACCACGCCTTTCCTCGAGACTGCCCCTTTCCGCACGTTTCCGGCACTGTGCGACAGAGTCTTACACAGTTTCAGGAGGTGCCAGTCGGTGTGTTTTTGAGGAATGCGTGATGCAGTATACGTATCTCGTAGGAGCGACATGAGCGTGCAGCCTTCGCCGAGTACAATGAGATGCAAGAGATTGTCAACCTGCCTCTCGACGCCAAGTTGCCAAGTCCAAGCTCGCATTGGCACAATGTGATCGGAAGCCGTAACTGTAACTCCTGGAAGTCAATACATCACAGGACCAGTGGCATGCAATTCGCCAAACATTGCCGGAAAGCCTTGTGGGACGCGCTGTCTGCTCTTCCTTTCTTGCCACGGCAACACTAAAACCATGCTTGAGATCCGGGACGAGTTGAACGGTCGTTTCTTCTGGTGCTCACCACTCTAACCACAGCCCCTCCGACCCAAAGCTCGGCTGCCGCCCCGTAAAGCGCTGAGAGCGGGTAGCCGATTGTACTGTACAAGACGCTCAAACACTTGACAGAAAACGCTCGAACAACCTGAGCTGATTTGACTCGATGGTTCAAGTACACGGATGGTGAAAAAGACGACAGCTGTACTCGTGGTGAGCACCGTTTCAGACAGAGACGTTGAACATGTTAGACGTGACATGCGGATCAAAAGGTGTGGAATCCGTTCAGTCCAGGCCACTCGTGGTTCGTATTCCGCCCGACGCCTTCGAAGATTGCGGTGTTGTACTCATGCTGCGGTTGTATTCCTGAAGCTTTCGATTCACGAAAGAGCAGCCGAGGCGCTCAAACACGTCGACTCCTTCGGAGCGATCTCACATTTTGCAGAGACTTTCTGTTCTGCCACTCTTTGCCTCTCATGACTTTTGCTCACATCTTCGGTCTTTGGCCTTCACGCAGAGGACGCTTTCGGCATGTGGTTGGATGACGAGGAGTTGCTGGACAGCCGCAGCTTCGGTTCCCAGAGGACCCAAGCGAGCCAACGGGAAGTGGAAGCTATGGCTGTACACCGAAGCACCACCAGGACATGGCCATGGCCCGTTGCCATGATTGGATTGGTGGCTGTGGCAATGCTGAGGTTTCGTGATCGAGGCCCTGTGTCTGCTTCCCCACGCAGTGTGCTAACACTATGTATGGGGTCCTTGCGGTCAGAGCAAAGAGAATTGAATAGATCGCCGTGAACCTGCGCCGCACCTCGAAAAACAGCTCCCTGCGTTCTACTATTTACAGCAAACGCTGCCAACCGGGTTCCCGCGTCACATTATTACTCAGGAGCGTACGTCTCCCGGCTGCGGTGCGGTGCAGATTTTTCGCTGACGTCCTACCATTTGGGCTGCGTGTTGATTCTTATGCTCAAGGTTTTTTGTTTTATGCTGCATTTATGCTGCCCACCTCCAACCTCCATGCCTCCATACCGTCGCCGACACGTTTGTTTTCTTATTTTCATGAGTTCGCCTCTTATGCCCGAGGTTTCTCCATTTATGCTATCGGTCTGTTTTAATACTAGGCTTTTTTTTAGGCTGCTCCGTCTGCTGCTTATGCTCCATGAGCCAGGTGGGCCGGGCGGGGGGGCTGGATCAGTCCATTTAGCCAAGGCCTGATTTGTTGTTATGCTGGCCGGAGTGCCAGTCTGACTTAAGCTCCTGGCTCAAATTTGTGTTGCCTTGGGGTGTTGTCCTTTTGATCCACATGCAGACAAGCACACTCATGCTATCATGTGCCAGGAGTTGTTCTCATGTTCACATGAGTCGCTCTCCGATATACATTCCGTCGTCGGAGGTACATCTCGGTCAGTCTGGAAGTGGCAGTAGCAGTCGCACCAATGCCCCTGGACGGCATATTCGTTGCGCCGGATGCATCTCTGATCGAGGCTTACACAGAACTGCAGATGATTCACCTTCCATATTCTCAGTACAAGGTGGTCAGTGGGGCCAAGAATCCGATGCTACTGAGACTTGTTTTCGCCTGGCCGAGGCTTTGAACTCCTGGCAGGAGGCTCTGCTGCGAGCGGGGCGTTGTGTGGAGGGGGACGGGGTGGCGTGGTGGCTGCGAGCAGTGTCCGGCGGAGGTGGATGGCACCGTGGTGGATTCATCTTCCTGTTGCTGATGGTTGGGGGGAGTGGGGGGAGGGGACTGTGAGAAGGTTCCGCTGTTGGAAGTCGTTGGTGGTTGGGGGTTGAACGGTTTTGTGGGGTGCCGCTTGATGCGAAGCTCTGGTGCTTTAGCCAACAAAGAAAACGGTGGCATGATCTGAACGGCTTTGTCCCTTAAGGGGGCTGATAATGGCTTCTAGCGGTGGGGACTAGACAAGGAGCCCGTACCTTGACCAGGGGTTGGAGAGGTGGTGAGTGCATGCCGCCATGCTCTGCAGTCCGGCCTGCTGCGGGCCTGGACTGTGATAGAGCGGTGGGCTCTTCGTTGGCGTGCTTGGTGTGACCTGCAGTGTCTGTGGTACTGCGTGTCTGTGAGGGTGGTGACTGTGTGGGCAACCTGGAAAAATGGAACTGTGAGGTAAAGCTGTCCTAAAGTTATGAAAGTAGATCAGCGCACCCAGCTCGCCATGAGGTGGCGTGTCAAAACGGCTGAAATCTTTTCCGGTCTGCTGCGCGGGCGAGTCGGAACTGTTTATGTTACACAAGGCAGCCCGTGAGAACGCCTGTGAAGAGACAGGGCGCGCACAGTTACTGCGGAAGAAGCTTTAAAAGAGCTGGAAGCATCACAGGGATCCGGCCATCGCCGCTTCTTGCGCGTCTGTGGACAACTCTCCATCAGCTCCTCCGTCGACAAGAAGCCTGTGAAGTGGGTGCGCTCTTTGTCCTCTGGCTGAACGAACTTATCCTTCCCGGGGAACTCGTGGCGGAAACCGGGCCAGCCAATGGTCCAGTCCTGTTTCCTCGCTGTGCTCCGGAATGGCCTTGGTCAAGAATCTGCTCAAACGTTTCACCTCGGCGTAGTTGTGGGCTGTGAGCTCAGCCGCCTTGGAGAATGTTTTTTGCTCCACGGTCCACGGTGGTCTGGTTGACGTGCTGCCTCAACTGGCCATACCAAGTCTTGCGCCATGACTCCAGAAGCTTCGGGGCATGCTCCGACAGGATGTGGGTCTGACAACCCGGTCTGTGAGGGTTCCAGTCGTGGGTGTTCTGTGAGAAGGCGGCCCACTTGTACACAATCCTGCCGGGCCATGCTTCCTTGCTGTCAACGAGGGCCAGCGTTTTCCAGCGAGGGATCAGGGCCTCCTTGCTGTACTTCGGGAAGGCGCCCCGGTAAGCATTCATAAGGCCCGGGAGCGGCGAGGCTCTTTCAAATTGGGTCACCCCGACAAGAGCTTAACGGCGCCGGACCTTTTCCAGGAGTGGGTCCTTCTCGTCCTTGGCCTTCTCCTCCTTGGCGTCATCATCGCCTGCTTCCTTGGCTGCGTCTTGCTTCTCCTTGGTTCCTGTGTGGTTGTACCAAGAAAGACACAATCAGCGAGTCAGCGAGATCCAAAATCCGCTTCCTCGCTGTGCGGGAGGGGACTGTGAGGATGGAGGTGGCCGCTAGTTCCTGCCTCGGATCAACGTACGCCCAACGAAGTGAAAATTCATCGGTGACAGGCAGTGAATGTGCAAGGATGCTGAGCGGATCTGGCTCTTTACTAAATCAGTGCAAGTTACGAATGAAGCAAGGCTTGGGGCACCTGTGTCGCAATTTCAAGCACAACCTCAAGGCAGCCGTGTCCAGGCGCGAGGTGGCCAAATTCCACATGCCCTCGATGTTCCAATGGCTGGCCTTGGCCAGGGCCTTCTCCACTGTGAGGCGGCTGTCCTGCTCTGTGAGCCAAGACGGCCGGTTCCTGCAGACGATTGTCCGTGTCCTTTTCAGCCCAAGCAGTTCGGATGCGAAGGGACACTCGATCGTTCCTGGCTGATTGTGAGGTGGCCAAGGATGAGTAGGTGCAACCTTCTGCTGCATAGCCATCTGGATCATCTCCGTACACTGACCAATCATCGTGGCCGGTGAGTTGAGATCTATTTCCTGTGCTACTGGCACTGTGAAGGCCGATGGCCGCAGGGCTGTGGAGTTTGACAGTAAAGAAAAGGAAGCCGTGTAGGGAGAGTTTAGTTTTTCCTCCATCAAACCCACTTTCGCTGTGAGCTCTTGCTGCTGCTCTTCCTGCGTGCAAGCTGGCTAGCCACCTTTTGAAAGGAGCTCAGACATCTTATCGAGTTGTTCCTTTTGTGAGGACATGGCTTCAGGAACCTGCTAAAAGGGAACTGTGCGGGTCGACCTGTGCGGAAACAGCTAAGCTTGAACCGCTCGTGAGCTGGCGCGATCCATGTAGACTCAATGTAGACCATGCTAGACCTACCCCCGGCTATGAGGCCAATAGAACTAGTTACACAAACACTCTGCCAAATGCACGTGCCGTGCAAACATTGCTCTGCTTGCTTTCGGGATAATCGGTGTTTAGTTACTTTGGAAGCACTCAAATTGTTGCTGGCTCTGATGGTTACTTGAAAACTTCGCGCCACAACAGTATCGCGACGGATCGCGCCTGAGCGGTTGGCATGGCGGCATCCACTGAAGCACCCCGCGGTTGGAGGGGGATTCGAAGAAAAGATCCGTTTCCTGAACCAACATCTTCAAGGCTCGAGTCAAGGCTAATTTGTATAGTATAGTCGAACCACCGTGTTTGAAAAAAGGAGCGCCTCAGCTTGACTCCACTGGGTGCGTTTAACTTCGCAATTTTGAAAATAGGTTGATGTTGCCGATGACCCATAAGCAACTTAGGCCCAAGATCATTAAGCACGCTGTGTTGAGACCTCTGATGAAAGGCCCAGTTGCCTAGCCCTAGCCATCATCGTCATCTTATTTCAACATAGGTCCTTTCGAGATCGTGTCGGCAGGCTGTTACCATGCCAAGACGGTCTGACGGCAGCTGAGCGAGATTGCCAAGGGATGCGCAGCACTCGTCTCGAAAATGCTGCGATCGTGGATGGAATGCCAGGGTAAGATGTGACAAAGGCCAGCAATCTCAGAGCTGACAAGAACGGTGCGGAAGATCAGGGAGCATACTAAGTATTGTTGTGGGTGAAGCATTTGGCCTGCCAAATGGGTTTCGAGGATCGTCCCTCACACGGATCTAGGCCGGAGGCGGCAGTGCATGGGGTTTCCATTTGCGAAGGAACCAGTGAGTCCTGCTTAGTGCAAGAGCCAACTCTGGTCACTTGCGTGTTTCATGTAAATTTACGTCGTTCGCATAAGCTACTTTTTACGGCTTGGTTGGATCATACAAATCCGAAAAAGTCAGACGTGTTCAGAAGGGGTGCGGGCCAGAAATAGAAAAAAACAGTCAGGCAAAGTCAACCAACAATTCACAAAGTCTGCCCCGCCGCCTTGGGCTTGTCCAAGCCGTCAGGCTCCCCACGGGCCCTTCCCCGTGTCCTCTAATTTTTTGTGTTTTAGTTTGCAACATTTCCTGAGTGGTGAATTCAAAATTCCAATCCTGGTGCGTGTGGTCAGATTTAAATATAAACCAGGTAGTAGGGCAGTCCTTGAACTGGAACGAAAGCAAAGACCCAAATCTCCGAGGCTTCTGGTTCAAGGCCGGGGCTTCAGAGTGTTTTTTTTGGGCGTGGACCGATGGCAGTGTGCCAGGGCCTCAGGTCAGGCCGCCGTCAGCGTAGCCTTTGGAGTTTGTTTTCTTTTCGCTGCGTTTTGTGTTTGCTCTTTGCGCCGAGGCTTCGTGCCGCCTATGGGCTTCCGGGTGATGCCCCGCACCTCGCCCTATGCGTCGCTGCTGCCCATGGTGCCCACCTGGCTGCCCGTGGTGGCGGGCGTGGTTTGGTCCAGGAGCGGAGTGGATTCCATTTCATTAGTTCCGCTAGTGTCTGGCTGCATGGAGAACTGTATGGGAAGAAGTCCGCACCACCACCATTGCTTTGGGCGTTCTTTCACAGGTGCCGGCTTTCGCAATCGACGTACCTCCTGAGCGACGGAGCTGTGCGGCTGGAGGCTGATGCGGCTCGGCTCGTAGGTTGTTGGGAAGCAACTCCGCTTTTCATTTCGGGTCTGGTTCTTCTGGTTACCGTCCGTCATGAATTTCCGGAAGTTGCCAGGAGGGAAGGACTCGAAGAAACAGAGAAGAACTGGCTGGAAGAAGACAGCCAGTTAAGGAACGTTGAAAAACGTGACACAGTGGCAGCTTCTGAAGTATGAAATCCCCTGCAGGGCCAAGCATTGCTGGTCATTCGGTCCCTTTTGCGTTGGGTGCCATTACTCTATCATAAGAAGGGGATCAAGACCAAGAGGGGCCGAGGCGAATTAGGTCCGAGATTGATTCCGAATTGGAGTTCTTCCTGCCTTTGTGATATACATTGGGCCACTGAGGCCATGCCAGATGACCTCCACCTCGCTATGTCAAACTGACCGTAGATGTTTGGATTCGATACGGTGCGGACCTCACGCGCCCAGACAGTCTGTGAGTGTACGATTGCCTGACCGTAGCTTGGAAAGCATTCGAGAGACGCACGAGAGATTGCGCAATGACGTCGAAGCTGTGTTCGGCTCTTTTCCTTGGCCAGCTAAGGACAAATAGTTTGTGGGAAGCCAGCAGATATGTGGAAATTCGAGGTTTATGCATGGAAAGACCAACAGAGCTGCTACTCGAAAACCTGTCGGTGACTGACCAAATGTGCCGTGGTGTAGTTGCAAAAAGATCACAGGTTCGTGTAGCAAAATCGCCAGGGACATCCCGGCGTCCCTTGTGCTTTCTGTTTCGACGCCCATGCCCACGATGCCACTTGAACTGAGTGCTGCTCGCAAGAAGCTACAGGCTGTGTTTGGACGGAAAGTGGTCATTCGCTCTCTTCTCCTACAGCCGCCAAATTCTCGCGGGCGGCCAGAATCACGGACACATGCACGGGCAACCTGCCATTTGCCATCCACAGGCCTTCAACTGCAAACGCGACCTCTCCTTACACACGCGAATCCGTTCTAGCAGGCAAGAGTTGGCAGTGTGATAGTTCCTGATGTCGATACAGGTGGCACAGGCATTTTTCGCTAGGCTTACCAAGCCTGAAGTCGGGATTTCCATAGAACGGGACACGGTGTCCTGAAGAGAGCAAATCAGAGGACGTGGCGGCTGCGGGTGTCACCCTGTGCCCGTTTGGCCCTTCATGTCTGTCTGTGAAGGCTGGCATACCGTCGCGATGCCCTGCAAGCTCTGCTAGCATCACTGCCACTGCTCGCAGTGCCTGCTCCGTGTTGGCCTGTCGTGCCTGTTTGGGGAAGCATCTGAGAATCCACCGCCGCCAATCCGGCCTGTCATTGCATTCCAGCTCCCGTCCATCCAGGCAGCCTCGCAACAACACCACATGCTTCATACTTGGTTGTAAATGTCGATATTTTTATAGATGATAGCTCCTGATGAAATTGCTGGCTTCCTGCCTGCGAAAGGTGCCACGCACTGCGGTGGCTCCGCACACTTGCGCGATTTTGCACGAATTGCCGCTACCCCAACAAGGAGCAACTTGATGTGCCATGGATCCTAACGAGGGAGATTCTGCCGGTCTTCCCACCTAGTGGCGGCACAGCACCTCGCATGTCCCTTGCAACGCCGGCCAGCGAGCGTGAGTCCTACAACTTGGCACGTCGTACACTCTTGATCCCACTCACGGAGCTTCTAGGAGCTCCCAGCTTCAAGTTCAAGTTGCCTGCAGAGGACGAACGGATCGTCGCATCGCAGCCAGCTGCCAGCCGCATGCGCGGTTTCGTTCCCCAGTCCCAGTTCCTTGCCACGCAACCTCTGCAAAGCAAGCTGCGACTTAGGTGCCCAAGTCAAGCTGCCACCCTTCCATGCAGTCTGCATCCGCTCAGGGTTTGCATGGTCATTGGCTCCGAGGTGTTGTCTTTGGCTGCCGTCCGTGCCGCAGAGCCACTGAAGCTCTTCAGGGGCTGCTCGCTTTCCTGTGCCGTGCGCATTCTCCGCAGATGCAATCCACCGCCTCGAGAGGTGCCGCACTCCTAGACCATTGGCATGAACGGCTTGCGAGCAGGCACTCGATCCAAGGTTGGAAACTGTCATGTTTGCCTGGCCTGAATGGCCTGAAGCCCGAGATCGTGCACATGCAGAGGCCCAGACAGCACGAAGGCAAAGAGGCGAGCGAGTCGGCCATGTGAAGGGAGGATTGAAGGCTTTGAGGGTGCAGGCTGATTGAGCCTCGTGATTTCAAGTAGAGCCTCCTTTCCACCTACGTTCCCAGCAGTGGGCTACGGCCGGGGCCGCTAGCGCCGAGAGCAGTGCCGCGGAGGCAGAGGCCGCTGGCGGCGCCTGCTCCACGCGGCCAGCGCAGCGAGGAGAGCAATCCACCGAAGAATTGAAGCTTTGCCAGGATGGGCCTTGAGGGCCTGGAGCACTAGGACCTCTTGCACAGTTGCCCAGAGTGAGGCACGGCAAGCACAGCAAGGTCCGCTTGTGAAATCAACTCTCTGCCATCGAGAAATGCATCTCGCGTGCCCTCTGACTGGAGATCACTTGTTCGGTGCATTTCCAACATGTCACGCCGACCCTCTCCTAGGCGGTGCGAGCACTTTTTCAGCTTCGGACAGCATGGTCATCTAAGACTATTAGTGACTTAGTGCCTGTGCTTTGAAGCTGCCCATTTTGCCAGGGCCTGTTCCTGTGAATAAACCAATCAAGTGCAGCATCTGTCCGCGGCGAGACCTCGATGGTCGCTGGAGACGACATGTCCGCTTGTGAAATCAACTCTCTGCCATCGAGAAATGCATCTCGCGTGCCCTCTGACTGGAGATCACTTTTTCGGTGCATTTCCAACATGTCACGCCGACCCTCTCCTAGGCGGTGACCTCCATGAATACTGCGGAGCTGTTTGGTCAAGGGTTCTCACTGTCCCTGATCAACTACACTGTGCGTTTTTTGCTTCAAAAGCAGTGAGAATGGTCTCTCCGCTTTGCAGCTTCCCCTCTTGATGCTCTTGCTGGCCGGTGTCAGCGGTGCCGTCGGTGCAATTTCCTCGGTCAGAATCTCCTTGAGTTCCTCGATGAGTTGCAGTGCACAGGACGCTGGAAAGCTTGCGAGCGAGCACTTTTCAGCTTCGAGAACGCCACAGCCATGACGCCTCAACCCATCCTGGCATACGGACCGATAGATACGGACCTACCTTGTCATCTGTCGGTCTCAGTGCGGGCTTCTCAACATTGCTGCTGAGCATCTTCTTCGATGTGAGATGCTTGCAGCTCGCAGTCGCGACCAAAGATCCACAAAAACTCTGCCTGCAATGCCCTCACCGCCACGGCTCCCGGCAGCTACACCGGCACATGCCTGGATCCGCGCAATGCAGCAGCTCCCCCGAAAAGCAAGTTTGGCCTCTTCGGTGACTTGCTGCGGACCACCTTGGTAGAAATGATTCGGGGATGCTTCCATGCCGCACATGACAGGGCACGATCAGGCCGGTATGCATGCGCAGCGTGCGTGGACCCGTTGATGCGGGACCCACGAAACAGCGAGCTGCAGCTGCATGTGTGCTCCTGTGAGCATGCCATTCTGTCGCTCCTGGCAAGGCCGCGCGTGAGAATGAGGTCGGATTTCTTCGCGAAAGCCTGCGTCAAGAAGTCGCAACCACAGTCGGGATGCTTGCAGTCTCGTCCTTGCTGTCTGCATCTTTGTCTAGCAGCTGCCAGCTCCCCACCAAGATATGACAGCGCCAGTGAGGCGCCAAGACTACCGGTGCCTCCAGGGCCAGGGACCTGCACACGGCAGAGAGCAGCAAGTATATTGCAGCAGGCATGTTGCGTGGCAAAAACTGCCGACCACCTGGCCCTCCTCGCCTCATGTTGTTTCGGGCGCTTTTGAGGTATGTCTGACCATCGTTGTTGTGTCTCTGCAGCGACCGAGCAGGCAACGGGATGTCGAGCAATCTCGTTCTGGCACGCTGCATCTTGACACTGCTCTTAGGCTGTCGAAGCATTACCCTTCATCATGGAAGCTCACGCATCGTTCGCACTGAGTAATCTCGAGCATCCTTCAACCTTGCCCGCACAATGCCTTCTTCCAGATAATGCGCCTGAGCCCATCCTGGCACGCGGAGGTGCCTTGTCATCTGTCGGTCTCAGTGCGGGCTTCTCAACATTGCTGCTGAGCATCGTCTTCCGTTTTCGAAGCGCAAGGAGATCAGTCCGGCCTAGCGAGCTGCGCTTGGGAAGGTGGCGAGTGCCCAAATGAGAGCTCTTTGGACAAGCACGGCTCATGCGAGCATGTGCTTCGTGATGCGCTGGAGCTTTGTCTTTGCCAATCAAGTGGCATCGACGGTTTATCATGCTCGTCGCTGCTTCAAGCCGCCATCTGGCCTGACTTGAGAGCGACTTCAGCTCCCACACCCAGCTTGGCGCTGCTGAGCATCTTCTTTGCTGCATGCTTCTGCCCGAAGCCTACTTCAACATCCAGGTGGGGCTACGTCTGGAGGTCGCAGACCATAGCACTACCATAGCACCAGTGGGGAGCACATGTGAAAACTTCCTGAAGCCTTTCCGCTTAGTCACCACATTGCGGCTTCTGGCCACTTCGTCTCCCCAGAAAGACAGAGGATGCAGGATAGCCAGCACCTCGCAACGCGGCCTGCGCCAATGTCTCCGACATCAGAGCGGCCACAGCCCACAGGCACAATGAGCTCCTGCGAGCATAGCTGCGAGCATAGCTTAGTATCAGTCACATGGCTGGAGCTCATCGAGATTTCGGCATCCGCTGTCTGCACCCGTGATGCAGAGTTTGGAAGATCGGTGAGCCCTCTGTTGTGAGAGGTGTAGGCGTATCATTGCGGCGCGATTGCGCCGAGACGTATGATCAACGCGGCAGGACGCACATAGCTGATCAGTTCATGGAGGCAGTCGCTCAGGGATTCTGTGCAGCGATGGGAGTTCAGGCACGAGACTGTCCGTTGCCGTGCTGACTGGCTGTGCTGAAATGCAAACGGATCTGAAGGCAAGACATCAGCGATGGCCTTCAAACTCAAACGGCAGTGGCGCGCAGCTCTGATCTCGTGCGAGGAGAATGCTCTTGTGACACTCATGTCACGTGCGCTCGCATGCTCCTCATAAGAAGAGAGTCGGCTACAGCTTCTTTCTTCGCCTTGTAGAGCCTTGGAACTCGCGATCTAGGCCTTGTCCAAAAGCTTCGGAAGGGTGTCGTCGTCTTAATCCTGTGTGACTCGCGGTTGTACTTGACTGGCACGTCGCGCAGCTGCGTCCACAACCTTTGGCAACGCCATTTTGTGTGCTTCCTTCCCCGTTTCCTACGGCTGAGTGACGTTTACTGTCTCATGCGCTTTCCATCAAGTCGCCTGTGTGCGCCACTGCACCCCAAGCACGGAGGTGTTGCGGGTTTCTCGCAATCCTTGTGTTAGTACAGTCTGGGTCCACGAGCAGGTATTGGGGTCCGCTGAAGCCTGCCAGCTCTGCAATCTGATTTCGTGCTGACGATGCCTGTGGTAGTTGCCGAGGTCCTCCTGGACGTGGCGTAAGTAGCCAGCTGTGCGCAGCCCGTGCGCGCAGCAGCCTCAGTGCCTGACAGCGCCGCTTAAGCACAGCCGTCCTGACCCGCATTGCCGCATCGCGTGAAGGGAACGTCTCCCCGCCGAAAGGTTGAGATGATTTCCCTGAAGGGCAGGAGAAAGAGAGCACGCAAAGCCGGCAAAGCAGGAGCAGGGAGTCTCTCCGGCAGCACAGGCTCGCTCCTCGCGGTCGC
>CAJNDV010015224.1:0-39854 GCA_905221635.1 Symbiodinium sp. CCMP2456 | reverse complement strand
CATGAAGAGCTGGTCATCCCATTTCCCGCAATTCGCTTCAATTTACCTAAACTCGGTCCGAGCTGCTTGCTTCGATGTACTTAAACCCGCCCACCGAAGGATTACAGAAGAGGGCAGTGTACTGCATGTTTGCTTGAACCAGGAGGTGGCCATGTGACCTTAGGGTCGCCTTGAATTGAAGGAGGACAGAGGGTCATGTACCTTATGTTCGCCCTTAGTTGAAGCAGAACATAAGAGGGCCATCGACCTTGTGGTCGCCCATAATTGCAGCGAGGTCAGGGTGAAGCAGCTTGGAGCGAGCATCCCGTTCAGGGATTGTTGCCCCGAGTAGCCAACCAAATCTTCACACCCTCACTCGGCCCGTCTCTTCACACGCAGTGCACCTTCCCCTCTGAATGGCTGCGATGGACTCTTACCCCATAGACCTTTCCGCTCTCTCTTTTCGCCTCTACTGGGCCATCGGTGGAGCATGGACGGAAAGGCTCCATGTAAACCCGGCAGAGACACTCACTGCAAACACATGGGCTGAGCAGGCCGGTTGGCCCTCTGCCCGCACATGCCCACTGTGCGCATCTGCACCTGGCACTCCGCGGCACGCCATCATGGGGTGCCCTATCCTAGTCAATGCCTCCGTGATGACTTTGAAGCTGAGCTCGCAGCGGGTGTAGGCCAGGAAGCTCATCTGCAAGCGGCGGCTCGGTGGAAAGCCTCGCTACCTCAAGGTGATATACCTGCTGACCCGTGTCCGGAGTCGGTGCGACGATGGCCAATCTTGACGGCCTGGCGCTGGCTCGTCCCCATTCCTCAACGTGAACCCTCGCTTTTCCAGGATGTCAATGGCAGCAGTGCCACGGCATGCTCGCGGGAGACGGGGTCCGACCTCGCTTACCGCTGTCTTTTCCCAAAGGCCTTGGGCGCAGCCATCTGCTGCCTGTCCCCCTCGGAACTGGAAGCGATGGCAAATCAAGATCTGGGTGAGGAGGATGAAACACAGGTAGAGATGAATCCCCCCTCTCGTGACTTGAAGCGTTGGCTAGTAGCATCTCCTACAGGCACTGCCTTCGTGCGGGAAATCCGTTGGGCTTTTCTTCCCTGTGAAGTGGCATTGCGGCGACTGCGAGCAGCTGCACCCTGCCAACGTATGCGCGACCAAGCATTAGCGCACGTGCTACTGGACTCCGGCGCGGCGTTCTTCGTCGCCGGGAACGCTCACTGGGGCCCGCCACGGCCAACCTTGCCCTTGGTGCCGTGGTCATACTGGCCCAGTCTGTCCCTCATGCAGCACGGTAATACACAATCGGGGTAGCTGTAGTTGGAATTCCGGTGCTCACCCTTCCTATGTTGCATCGGGTGCAGTAAACATCCGCCTTTGTCCGGACTGTTGGAGGGCGTGGGCCTGGAGTCTAGCTGCCGCCCCACGTCGACACGTCGACATCCTCCTCCTACGCTGGGTGCAGTGCAAACCTGCTGCAGCACCTGCGTCACCCAGCTGTGCACTGCAACCCGGGGGCTGGATCTGGCACCAATGTGGCACCGTCGCTCCCAACTCGCAAAGTGCGACGGTGGCTCCTGCAGCATTTGGAGAGTGGCGACCTTACCACACTAAGCTCCCTTCTCCAAGAACTAAAAGCCTGGGCTCCCGCTGTGGTTGATGATTAGCTTCCCATTGCTCTGACTAGGGCCATACGTGCCCTCAGTGCAGAGGGGCGCATCTTGATACGTGGTGACGCCGTGGAGTTGGTTCGCTCCCAGTCGTAAAAGAAAGGTTTTGGCATCTTGCACGCTGTAGACCTTGTCACTCATTGCACCTGTCGTCGTGCTGCCTGTCTATTTTTTGTCCGTCTTTGCAGCCCTCCTACTTCCTCTCCCTTCCCCGCCCCCTAAATTCTGCCTCGTCATGCTGCCTTCCTTCCACCCTTATGGTGGTCTAAAGGCCGGATCTGGCCCAAACCACCGTTTTCGGGCCGAGACTCTGGGTTTGGGCCAGTTGTGCTCGGTCTCTGTTGGCGACGCCCTGAGTGTAGCTGGTTGTGCGCTCGTGAGGTGGTTACTGCCGGGGCCATCACGTGCAGTAAGCCGTACACTCACCCATCTAGGCATGAAGCATGCTTTGCACTCATTGTGAGCTTTTCCCCACTGCGTGGTGGTGTTAGTTCCGCACCTCTCCATTTGCACACTGCCCCTCGGAGTCATCTCATTCGCCACGCCTACTTCTCTATCACTCGGGCTCGGGGGGTACGTGTCGTCTCTGACTCGCGGCTCTGTGCAACTTAGCTTGATTAGTTATACTCGCTCTTTCGAACCCCTCGCGGGGAGCGGCGATGACGCCAGCGGAGCTGCTCGGAGATGCTTGGGGGAAAGGGGGTTGTCGGCCGCAGTAACGCCTGTGGGCCATTTTCCTCCTCCTCCTCCTTCTATATACACTTTACATACTGTAGAAAGTATATACTACAGTCACGTTTTCTTGTATAATTTGCACACCTTATGCACAGTACGCTTTCTGCTTCCCTTCCCTTCGTTTACCTGCAAAAGTTCGCCTGCAGCTCTTTCAGCTGTGGATCTTGGTGTGCATCGAAGCGCACGGAGCAAGTTATCTCAACACAGTTTCTTCGCGGTCCGTGTGTTTCGGCACACGTTTGGCAAAGGCCTCAAAGTCAGGAAAACCAGTAAGAAAAGATCGCCGCCTTTTGGAAAAACCCGAATGTGTTTCGTTCAGCTTCATTTCCACGGTCTCACTGCAGGTACGAAAACTCAGCCACAATTGAATACACCCAAAAGAGAAGCGTCACTGCAATGATGCCACCATCTGCAAGTTGTTTGTCCAAATCCTAATGCGGTCAGAGCAGGCCCAGGAAACAAATTTGTATCAACCGCCATATGACGACATTGTTGTGAAGCCAAACTTTCCCAGGTGTCGTAAACACTCTTTCGGACGGCAACTTTGATGCAACGATTGCTTGACAAAAGTTCACAAACTGCGAGGGCATATCCGATGACACAACTGGTGTAGCGTGAACTGGCTGCAGTAAATACTTGATACAACGAGCGAAACCACTTTGCTGCTTCCTCTGTGGTGAGGTGAGTGGAGTAGTGCAACGTGGGTCAGTGGCAATGGTGGTGCTGTGCGGTGGGGTGGTGTTTTGTAGAACTGCTTGCACCGGATGTTCAGCATATACATTGGATATCGTGAAATCTCAAGTGATGAGGGACGAGTCGAATGCGAACGAGAGCGCCTCGATCTTCTGGAGGATATTGTTCGTCTGCTTCTGCTTCTTTTGCGGTGCAGTGTAGTGCTGCGTGATCTTCTACGGGACCGGCTACCAGTACGTCGTGAACGATGTCTTCTATCTCTACAATGAGGTAAAAGTGTAGCCTGTACTTGTGCCGAGGTCTAGCGATGTTGTTGGTGTCCGTTGCGTGGTTCATAGAAAAATGCGGCACGTCTGGAAAAGGGCTCGCTGCAGCACGTGCAATGTTGCGTGTAGGAGGGCCGCGTTCTGGCATCATCGCGCTCTTGTCGAGCAAAATGGAGGTGACAACTAGCCATGGTGCAGGACACAAACAGGTGGTGGCTACAAGGATGGATAGATGCTGTATATAATGTTTGTGGGACTATACTCCATAGGCATAGCTTCGAAGTCTGGGGTCCGCGGAGCTGTCCCTCCAGGATGATCACGACTGACTGCAGCCAAGACAATTTTCCACAGGTGTGTCTTTCAGGTGGGTAGCTGTCAATGAATGGTCGAATTTCAAAGCAGACTGTACCTTCGGAACAAGATGTGCGCACACACACACAGAGGCAGCTGATATGGGTGCCGTGAAGCCAAGTATGCGGCAGAGGATTTACTTGAAATGGCGATAATGCCAATTTTGCTGCAAACCGCTGTATGCGCGTTGTTGTCTTCATCCCGGGATGCTTCTGGAGTGCTCTGGACCTCGTGCATCTGTTCTTTGCACCCTCGTAGTACAAATAGTGGGTGCATGGGGTGGATGTCATGTTTAGACTTAAGACGGCGGCTTTGTTCAAACAGTAGACGCTTCGTACTTGTGCCGCAGGCACTTGGTACTGAAGCAGCGACGGCAAAGTAGATGCAGTAAGGATTCTGAGCTGAGCTATTACTGTGATTTCCACAAGGTCGAGATGTCGGAGGCTGCCGAGACAGCACCGCCACGGTCCAAGGACGAGGACGAAGGTTCTTCAGCCACGGGATCCGTAGCACGGAGACCCCGCCGCCGCGAAGCCTGGACGGGTGAGGTGCTGCGGGACGTGGGAACATGATGGAGCCAGAATCATGCTTCACCTGTTGCAGGCTTGGGCCCTGGACGATGGCCTCGTTCTGAACATGCCTCTGTTCAAGGCCGTTTGCCAAGCAGGTGTTGCTTCGTGGATACGACTTTAGTGAGTACGACGCCAGGGCTGCAGCATCGAGTTCAAGCGGCTTCTGACTGATTCTCAGGAAGACTCTGTTGGCTTCCTTGCCCACGTGTCTTAGTGATATCCGTTTGGTGGTTCAGGCTTAGAGCGATCCGGGAGTGGGAGTACCACGATGCTGGAAAGGAGCGTGCCAGACGTGCCGAAGAGCCTATGCTGCCGCGAGCGAGTCAGGAGACGTGGTATGATCCCGACTATGATGAGATTTGCACGTTGGAGAAGCTGCCCAAAGATCGGCTGCAGGGAACTGAGTCGAGGAGTTCGCGACATGAAAGCGACCGGGGATGGCTTTGAGGCCTCCACTGCATCGGCCTTTTATCGGCATGAAGTTGGACCCCGGGGAGTGGGCTTAGTGGCTCTGAGCTCTTGAAAGCGTTAACCCGAACGCAAGTGTGGGAGGTACATCTGCCGGGGCGGCGACTACGACGACAAGCTGGTCGGCTGAGCACAGCGCGTCGGCTCACGAGATCCTGCCTGAGCCACCTTTGCAGGTGGTGATCATAAAGGGCACTGTCGAGAAGCTTGTAGGTGATGCGCCGCAGGCTAGGAACCATTCAATTTCACATCTGCCAAAATCCGATGAGTGTGTCAGGGAGGCCTTTGCATCGTGCGAGTCCTGAAACGCGGCGACTGCGAGGCGAGGGGCACAGGGATGGGTAAAAGGGGTTTTGATTTTTCACAATTACGTGCAGGGCGGCTCCTCCATGCCCGCGTGTTCAGGGCATCACGGAGTTCTTGGGCGTCGGCTCGGAACAGCGCACCTGCGCCCTGCGTGCGGGGCCCGAGGGCGCCCGCGTGCGCTTTGTAGGGCGCCAGGCTCTGACGGAGCTGCCCGAGCCTGAGAGATGGCAGAGGTTGGCTTTCGCTCAAGAGCTGCGCATACTTTGGGAAGGCTGCAAGAGAAGGTCCTCGACGAGGAAGCGGAGCAGCCCGAGGATGGGAGGATGCAATGTCTTTGAGCGAGAGTCCTTTGTCTCTCTCTCTTTCAGGACCCTGAGGACGAGCCGATCACCAGACCTCGGTGGACGAAGGAGGCGGGAGAGGGTCGCTGGGGTTGCGGTCGGAGAGGCGGGAGGCTGGGGCTGGGACCCATCGGAAAGGTGGCCTACTTCAACGAGCTGTCCTTAGACCGCATCGACTCCCTGAACCACAAGGCCACCTGCAAAGCTCGCTTTTGTGCTTGCAGACGTCGTTGCGTTCTAGGAAGCACGGAATCTGCTGACGTGGAACCCCGGACCGGTGGATGGCCCAGACACGCCGCTGGACTTCCTCCAGCTCGGTGGCCAGGCGAAAAGAGAGCCGAAAGAGGGCCGGGAACCGGGACCGGCGTTTGCCTTTGTCCCTTTCCCTGCAGTCGGTGTTCATGGTGGACAACGCGCTGGGCACCTCCGTGTCCGGCCCGCTGCCGGAAGGCATCGAGGAGAGGCCGCGCTCTGGGAAAGAGCTTTTGCCTTTGCTCCCTTCTCCCTGCTTTCAAAGCTTTCGCTGCGACTCTGAGGTATTACTTCGATGGGCAGACAATCCTCAAGCCCGGCGTGATGGGAGACTCGGCGATCCTGATCCTGCGTGGCGAGGCTCACAGGGTGCACGAGATTGGCGCACGAGTAGAGCGCCGCGCTCGCCGGGATGATTTTCGGCAGGTCGAGGCACTGGTCCCGGAGGGATGCGCAGGTGCCACGGCCGTTTCTGCTCAAGTCGAGAGTGGTTCCTTGAAGCGACATATCCGGAACGGTTTTGGTCGAGAGGCAACTGCTTGCACCGCGCCTGGGAGCCCGAGGGCGAAGGCTGGCTAGGCGCGGTCGCGGTGGATCGCGGTGGTGGGTCACGCCTAGGGCCTAAGCCTTCGCCAATTGGTTTTAAAGAGGCGATGGCCGTGACCTTCGCTGTGGCCCGAGCCCCGCAGAGAGCCTCGCAGAGAGCCCCGCAGAGAGCCTCGCAGAGAGCCTCGCAGAGCGCCGCGCCTGCGACATGGCTGTCTGAGGGGAGGAGGCGACGGCGCCGATGGTGGCCCGGCTCCCGAAGGCGGAGCTCCCGGAGCTCGACGCCGACCAGGCCCTCTCTCGTCTCTGTCTCTCTCTGCCTCTCTCTGCCTCCCTCCTCCGACCGTCAGTAAAGACAGGCCGCGACACTTCAGGGCCAAGAGTAAAATCAACATTGAATTGTGAGTCCTGGGAGCCATGTCCGAACATGTCGTGGGTATCTTCTGGTATTGCGAGATAGATAGAGCAAGCAAACGACACAATTAAATCATGATTTGTCTAGTGATGTTGGGAATCTCCAAACATGCAGTGACGATCTCTTGATTGATTCAGCTCGTCTCGCCAGTGTAATCTGCTGTAGCTTAGTCTAGCCTAACCTGGCTTATGATAGAAGCCCGGAAAGTTGGAGCACGACCATCCCCATGCCTTCAAAGTAGAGTGTAAGGAATCCGAGCACTAATCAGTTCTGATCGATGTTCCAACTTGCTGGGGTTCGCTGCGGTCTAGTCTAGCAAACGACACAATGAAATCATGATTTAACTGGTGATGTTGGGAATCTTTAAACATGCAGTGACGATCTCTCGATTGATCCAGCTCGTCTCGCTTAGTCTGCTCTGCTTCAGCCCAGTCCAGCCCAGCTTGGCCTATGATAGACGCACAGAAAGTTGAAGCATGACGATCCTCATGCCGTCAAGGTAGACTGTAAGGAGTCCTAGCACGAATCATCCTCTGCCCATGTTCCAACTTTTGGGGTTCGTTCTAGTCTAGTCTAGCCTAGCCTAGTCTAGTCTATGCTCGTATAGCCTAGTCTAATGTAGTAGCCGACCGTACACCTTGAGCCTGAAACAAAGGTCCTGGGAGGCAATTATTGATGATTTAATAGTTTCGTTCTTGCCAACTCTTCGAGACGATTGAAGTCCGATTTAGTTGTATTCAGGTTTGGTCATTGACTCAGATCCATTAGCTCTGGATTTTATTGTCGTCCAAGTTTGGGGTGGTGTAGGGGAAAGAATTAAATCCTGATGTAGTTGTGCCGTGTAGGTAGCAGGACAGACGTGGAATGGAGCATCACGCAACGTTCAAGGGCCATACAAGCATTGTGCTGGCCTAGGTTTCCGATGCCGGGCAATAAACTCCAGAGTTGGATTTTGTAGCTCTTGGATTCACTGCCGACGCTCATAAAGGGAATGCGGGTTGGGGGGACCGTCGCCCAGCACCCTGCAGCTTCTGCACACCTGGCAAGAGGGGTCCTATGGAGGGCCACACTATCCGGCAAGCAGCCAGAGCAGATCCCGAGCTAAAGCGGCCGACGCGGAGAGTAGAAACGAGGTGAAACCACATCTTCCTCGGCAGACATCGAAAGTTGCCTCAATTTCGCAAGACTGGGGAGTCCAGGGACAGGGAGGGACGCGAAAGGAAGCTACAAGGCGAGAGGACACAGAGCCGCAGCAGTCCGAGGGGAATCTTAAAGCCATGCTTGCGTGTTCCAATCCCCAACACGTGAGCGGACTGAATGTTTGATTTCGGAACGAATTAAAAGTTATAACGTCATGAGTCAACCCGGTCAACCGACAGCAGTGCCTGCGAACTCTTGAGGGTGAGCATAGCTGCACTCTTCAGCAAGACTGGCAGAAAGAGATTGCAGAAGATCACGGTTTAGCGGCGTTTATGGGAGTAAGGCGGACGGCACCAGTGCTGGTTTTGTACGACACAGCGCAGGAGAAGGTGAGAAGATACTTGATGGAGCAACCCGACCGCACCGCCGAGCAGGAGGCGGAAACAGAGAGGGGTCACTAGGCGTGTTCTGCAGAAGACGCAAGCTGCGGCATGCGGCGGCGTGAAGGTCATTATGGTGTCTTTGGTGATGCCACAGAACATCAAGCGTGCCATTGCCTGTGCCCCAACTCCGAGACACTCGGGCTGTCTGTGCTTGGCCTTTGTTTCCGACGGAGGCCCATTTGCGAAAAGCAGCGGAGGCCCGGCCCGGCCTGCGTTCTGCGCTTGGAGGGACCCCGCGGTACAGCGTTGGCATCCGAGGAAGGCCGGCTGGACTTGAGCGGAATGCACGCAGCCTACTCTCACGAGTCACGCGGCCTGGCCGTCGAGTTACTCGCACTTGCAAGGAAGACGTCAGATTGGCGGTGGCTCTGGGGAGACCCCGATTGTCTTGTGGTCTTCGATGTGCTGGAAAAGGCAGCCGTCAGCATCTGTTTTTGAGACTTGAGAGCTTTCCAGCGAGAGGCGAAGCTTCTAAGTCCTCATGGCATCGAAGTTGCCGAGCAGGTGACAGAGCTGCAACCGTTTCTGAATGGTCCTACTGAGCTGAGCCGGGCTGAGCCGCTGAGGTTCGGTTCTTCCTGAACCCCCCACAGGAGGAACCGCCACCAGAGCCACAGGCGGTGCTGGGCCCTGGGATGCAGGCAGGAGCACACTATGCGGCTACGTGCAGTTGGCAGCATTGTGCAGCACTTCTCAGGGTTGTGCGCAGGGAAGTTTCGCGTCTTCAAAGCCTCAAAGCCTGTCGAAACTGCAGTGATTTTGCAAGCAAGACGCAGTGGGGGGTGACACTCTCTGCATCAGGAGAGGAAGCAAAACTATGTAAGGTGTTCGATGTGTTCGAGTTCCAAGAGAAAGCGATCGCCAGAAGAGTAGCGAGAAACAGCATTGAGAAGCGTGCTCGAACCGCGGCAACTTCGTCACCCGGGACCATGGAGCCAAAGACTCATCGAGTGGCGGACCAGCAAAACTGTGCGAGCGTCTCAAGATCCGCGCATGCATGCGCAGTCAGAAAGGGAGACGGTGACAAAGGCAGAGCGGAGGGGGCTCTGCGTTTCCTGGTGCAGATCGGTCGCCTGGCGCTCCTGGGCGTGCCCATCGTCCTCTCGGGCGTCGTGAGAGCCAAAGGCCCTGCCTCGGCCCCAGCGGAGCTCAGCGGAGCTCAGCGGAGCGGAGCCGGAGCGAGCTCTGCTCGGTGCTCTGATCAGGTGCTGGTGGCCATCCTGCACCGCTCTGTGCTGCTTCAAGCGCTGGGCAACTGCGTGTCACTAAGCGGGATGAAGCGCCAATCGCATCCACGCCCGGTGCTAAAACCTGAGCGTCAGGCGAGGAGAAGGCCCTCTTCCTTCCACGTGGCTTGACGTCCGAAGCTCGTTCAGGGCTTTGGGTTTTGTGAAGGTGAGTCCAGAGAGTCTGAGGATCCACGATCGGCTGGATGTCTTGAAAGCGCTCCCCTCCACGAAGAGCGAGGTGCGCAGCGAGCGCACGGCTTGCAGCCGAGCTCGAGCCGAGAGCGGAACGGCTCGGCTCAGGTCAAGGACCGGCCTTCGCACCTGGGCCCCGCCGCAGCCACAGCACGGCACAGCACGCGGCTTGACGCGGCGGCGCGGCGACGCGGCGCGGCGCACGCGCCTCCAAAAACTTGACTCCCCTCAGATCACGGGCCCGCCGGCGCACAAGGAGAGGGCTTTCTGAAAACTCTCCGGATGGAAGTCGGAACGCGGCCAGGACCGGCACAATGCTGCGGAAGCGGCCGCCGGGACCTTCGGGGCCTGGTGCTCAGACTGTTGCCGCGAAGCGTCTCTTGTGCCCTGTGCCCTCTTGGCTCAGGGCTGGCTGTCCGGCCGCTACAGGCCTCTTCTAGCGAACTGCCAGTGACATCTAAAGCCTGTTGGAAGCTATCACGTCTGCAGGCACGTGCCTGGGGCCGACGCTTTCGAGCATGTGCTGATGAGCGCGCTGAAGAGCTACTCTGTGATCTGGGACTGGGACGAGCTTTGCCGTACACGACTCACGGTGCAAACACGGGGGTGTGAGAGGACTTGGTGCACGACGCCCCGCCGCGGCTGCTGGATCAGCTCGTTCGGTGGGGGGGGGGGGGGAACTTCAAGCTCGGCACACAGCCGTCCGCGCGCACTGCAGTGCTGCACTGCGTTGAAGTTGCAGCGCTGTCACACCGCGGTCAGCAGCGCTCTTCGCAGGGCCTGGGAGCCTCGCTGGCTGCTGCCCGGCGAGACCATCGTGGCGGACGAGGCCCACGGCCCAGCTGCGACGGCTTAGGCGCCGGGAGATCTCCCCGAACGCTAAAAAGAAAGGAACCGGATGCCGACTTTGTGTTCGTTCTGGTGCATGGCTCCTGCGTGGCTCGGGTCTCAGGCCGAGAGTTTGGGTGGTGCCTTCCACGATTTGTGGGGTCAGGTCCTTCTGGAGGACCGGGAGATCGAGAACGTCGGACAAGGCATACTTGAAAGGATCTTCTTCGTGTTTTCTCGGAATGGACACCCCGCGCCCTGCGAAAGGCTCCGTACAGGGAGCTGCGCAGCTATTGGCCTTGAACGGTTGGACACGAACTGTCCGCCAAGCATTGACACAGGGATCTCTGGAACGCCCCGTGACGGCAGGTACAGGTGTCTCCGACTTGCAATGGAGAGGCCATGATTCAGGCCGCGAATTGGTTGAGGCTTCTTCCCGTGTGGTCTGCCCTTCCTCCACAAAGGTCCTGAGAAGGACGAAGCTCATGGACATGCTGGACGGCGGGGTGCCCAGCCGCCAGTGCGTAGTGACGTGAGCGAAGCATTCCGCTCACAGAGCATGCAGTCTCCTGGTCTGTAGTGCGAACCAGCTCTGTGTCATGTAGCGTTTGGGCAGCTCAAAGCCTAACGTATCATCGTCATCTGGGAACTTGAGTGGCTGTGGGTCTCTGACTTCTGTCAGGTGCTTGCGTAAGCCCACTTGGCTCTCCGGATTGTTCATTGGGACGCGTGTGTACCGATCATGACCGGACTTCCGTCGTGGCGACGTACAAGTCGGTCGGCTCCGGCGGGACACTTTGAGGGGCTCGTGCCGAATGTGTGGGTCGAGTTCCCTGGGTATGATGATCAGGGACACCAGCAAGGGAACGTGCTAGCATACCTAGTCGAAGCAGCAGATTGCCGTCAGATGTCGAAAGGTATGATCTTTCATGGACATGTTATCGCCGTTCAAGATGGTTATTACGACTTTTGGATTGAGAAAACATTCGGAGATTACAGTGACACCAGAACTGTCCCACTTCACTTTTGTAAGTGCTATGCTTCACGGTGTTCGGAATCGACTATGTACCGTGAGCCTATCCATGTTGATGTCTTTCGAATCTTGGAGCCCGAGCAGTTGGGGTATCTCCAGTGGCTGACAGATGAACACAAGAAACGGCTTGATGTTTACCCCGGACTCGCCGGGGTTTCTTCTATTCAGAAGGCTCCCGGAGAGGGCCCAGCCGCAAACGGGCCTGAAATTCAAACTGGCATGCCGGGAATTGCAGGGTTGGCTGCAGCACTAGGAGGACCGGATCCTTCGCATGTTCCGCATGCGCCTGGCCCAGGGAATGAGAGTCGAGAGGGTCGTAAACGGAAGGGTGCAGATTCTGACAAGACGGCCTTCTGTGAAGCGCTGTTGATTGAGATTGGCAATCGGCACGCGCCTGGTCCTCGTTTATCGGCTCTAGAGCTTAGTAGCGGCAGTGGTGCAGCACATCGCAAGAAGAGGAAGACAAAGAAGAGAAAATCTGGGACCGATTCGTCTTCGTCTGATTGTTCATCGGGGTCGCCTTTTCAAGTAGCCGCCCTTCCCAAAGGAGTAGACCGCCTCCATCGCATGCACCAGCGCACACCGGGACGATTGGGTTCGCTGACGCTTCAGAGATGTCAAGAGCTACTCCTGAGGTCCCAAGGAGGGGGAGCGGCTGCCGAGGGGACCTTTCTTCCAGCAGTGGCACGCGCATACCTAAACCAGATCTTCTTGAAGGAACATTCGTCACAGACGATAGGGCTGAGAAACCTGAAAGAAATGACGACAATCACGACAGTGATCGATTACATCGCCTCCAACAAACCTCTTCGTGCCCTAGACGTATTTGTTCAGAGGATGAAGGCTCTGGAAATCGCTCACTTGCAGGGGAATTGGAACCAGGCCACCCACTTGGAGCTTGTCAAAGTGTGCGACACAACCTCCTATTTTCGGGAGGAGTTAAAAGCGGCACAGCAGGAACTCAAATCGGATTGGAGCCTGCAGCGGGGGCCTCGTCAGCCGGGGAACTGGTGGCGAAATCAGTGGGTCGAGAGGCCCGAGGTCGCAGTCGATCCCGCAAGCGCCAAGGATGGCGGCCAGGACAAGCCCGCAGAATACTCCAGTGAAGGGTGGAAGGCCTTCGAAAGGAAAAGGAAAAGGAAAGAAGGGGAAGTTTCGCCGGTGGTGAGAGGCTTTCATGGGGGGGGTCAGTCGCAGGGTATTGTCGCCTCTCGGGGCGGCGACGCCTCGGCGCGGCTGTCCTGCTTTGACACGGCCCTTGACCATCCTGCATTTACGGATGAGGATAAGGAAAAGCTTCACGTGTACACGGAGGACCCTCGCATCATGGGCATTTTTGAGTTTGTTCGAGGCTGCACTGCATGTCGTAAGACGTGGGATAGGTTGGAGCATGTGTTGGCTTGCCACATCGCTGATGGCTTGGGGCTGGCCCCGGATGAAATGGTTGCATCTTTGGCAAGGCTGTGTCGGGGTCTGGTCGAGGATGAGGGCCCGGAGATCTCTGACACGTGTGCCGAGTTCTTTGGGGCACGCCAGCCGACTACCAGTGGTTCTCATGAGGTGAAGTGGCAGCCCCAAACCTTGGAAGTGTACAAAGGCGTCGTGATTTGCCGGCTTGATCCGGATTGGCGTGGTGACGACGGCGGAGTGTATGTTGGTCGGGGTGATGCCCACATCACCAGATCGGTCTTTTGTGAAGCATTCCGAGAGACCTTGGATCCGTATTCCGTGGCTTCGGCTCTTTCTGGGAGGCCGCTGTATGTCCTCCCGGCAGAGGTTGCAGTTGGGCGTGAGGTCATTGACAGGTTCGGCGTTCGTCCTGGAAATTGCTGGAATCAGTCAGTCTGGAAAACATGGCTAGGGTTTTGGCTGGATGGTAGAAGGTCGGTGTCACTGGCTTTCGTTGGCTTGGTGCTCAAGGTTGGTCTGAGGGCCAAGCCTGGGCAGTTCGGAAATTTTTTGAGGATTCTGCCAGCATGCGCTAGAAAGCACTTCAAGCCATCGCCAGTTGAACTTCTTCCTCTTGCCCTGCTGGTCGATAGCCATGAAGAGGTAGCGCTTCAGCAGAGGATGATGCCTTCTTGGGAGTCTAATGTCATGGAAGATGACGTTTGGCATGACATCTCTTACGAATCAGAGAAGTTCGGCATTGACGCATGGTGCTATCTCCAATTTGCTCTTGTGAACTTCCTTTGGTGTGGCTCGGGCCAGGTGTTGGGACAGGTTCTACCGCATCCTGCAGAGTGGACTGCGGTTCAGCAGCAGGCAGTAGACCGTTTCCGCCGTTTTGCGGCATTGTTTGTTGAGGACCGAGCCCGGATGGATTTGGGTTCGTGGGAGATGGTCCGGCAGGAGCTTGGTGACATGTACACGGGACACGAGATCCAAAAAGCCTACAAAGTCACGTGGAAGGCCATTGCTCCGCACGTTCCCGGTCCTGGAGAAGCCGGACGGATTGATGTAGCTGAGTCCGTTGATCCATCGCTTCGCCCATTCGTCGAAGATCCGGAACTGCTGCGCATTCCTGATCAAGAGCTCGGTGAGGCACCTCTCAGAGCCCCGGTTCTGGTTGAGTCTGATCAAGAATATGACCTGATTGTTGAACGATTGGTTGAGGCTGGCATGTTCGAACGAGAAGTTGAGCATGAAACCTTGCTTGTGAAGGGTGAGCCTGTGTACAATGGACTCTTCGGGGTCCACAAGTCTTGGAAGGAGGACGATGCAGGTTCATGGTTCCGAACTTTGCGCCTAATCATCAACCTCATTCCGGCGAACAGGTGCCAGTCGAGGATGCCGCTCCAGCCATCTGCATCAATGGGGTATGCCCCTCTTTGGGGCAGCATGACTCTGCTCGAGGATGAAGTTATCCTTGCCTATGCTGAGGATGTTCGACACTGCTTTCACATATTTGCGCCCTCACCGAAATGGCGAGGGTATTTTGTCTTGAACAAGTCGGCACGGGGCTCTTCCTTCAAGGATGGTTGCGCTTTCTCTGGACGACCGCGTGTCAAGTCGGCGCCCATGGGTTGGTCGAACATTGTTGATTTTGTCCAGAGTTCTCTTGAACGCATGGGCACCCTTGCAGGGGTGCCAGCCGAGAGGGTGGTCCGTATGGGTGAACCTGTTCCCCTTCTTCCATTGGTCACTCCCAGAGAGTACTTTTCGTTCTACGTTGACAATTTTGACAGCTTCAAAGTAGTCGCCACAACGGACAAGGGCATCTACGAAGGCCGGCCATCAGATACGCAAATGAAGCTGAGAGATGTCTTCCACGTGTGGGGCGTCGAACGCGATGCGAAAAAGTCGGCCGAAGGATCGCTTGATTGGTCGAGCTTGGGTGCTGAACAGCTTGGTGAGGCAGGCTTGCTTGGTTCGTCTCGCAAGTTGCGTCGTGCCGTGGCAGGGGCAGCCCTGCAACTGCTTGGCAAGGAGCCTGGTGAGCCTCGTGGGTCCAAGGAGTTGTTGTCCGTGGTTGGTAAGGCCATGCATTCAATCCAGTTTTGTCGTCCCCTTGCGTGTCTGTTTGATTGCCTATACCGTGAGATCAACACGTCTGAGGGCAAGCATGCTATCACGATCACGTCTGAGGACGAGCTTCTCATGATTGTCAGTAGCTTGCCGATGCATTGGATGGACCAACGCATGAAGATCAGCCCCACGGTTTATGCTACTGACGCGTCTCCTGAGGGTGGCGGAGCTTGTTGCAGTACTGGATTGTCGGCGCGAGGACGCGCCAAGTGTCGCCTCTTGTGCTCCGCTGATGACCTCGGTGGCGGCAGTGATGCAGTGATTCTTGTTGAAGCCTTCGGTGGGATTGGAGGTTTGCGAAAAGCGTGTGAGCTGTTGGGCATCCTCCCGCAAGGGGTCATCTTCATTGAAATGGACCAAACTTGCATAAAGCTTGCTCGTCGCCATTGCCCGTATGTGCTGACTGTGGAAGACATCCGGAAAGTAACGTATGACCAGGTGCTGGAATGGCGCAGGTTGTTCCCCCGGACTCGCAAAGTCATCCTGGGCGGAGGTTGGCCTTGCGTGAACCACAGTCGCCTCAACGCCACGCGGAAAGGGGCTGCAGCTGACAGCTCGCACTTGCTAGACAATCTGATTCAGATTCGCTCTTGGTTGAAGCAAGCCTCAGGGCGTTTGCGGCTTCCTGATTGGGACGTGTTGGAGGTGTTTGAGAACGTGGTCATGGATGAGAGGGACCTTCAAAGCCAAAGTGCAATCATTGGCTATCCCCCCATCTTTGCTGAAGTTGGTCAGGTGCTTCGTTACCGGCGTCCCCGACTGTGGTGGATCAAAGGCGTTGACCTAATCAAGGGTTTGGACTTGCGTGTCGGCCCAGCAAAGAACGCCCAAGGGATCCTTGGAACCATCACCCATGTACACATTGACACTGAACGACCTGGATTGGATTGGTTTCTGCGCTCTGAAGCTACGAAGCTGGACAAAGTGGATGAGCCATTCTTTTCTTTTTGTCGGCCTCAGGCACGTGCGAGCCCTCCACCGTCACCAGCAGGATTCCATCAGTGCTCTGAAAAGGCACTTGGGCGTTGGAAGGGTGATGCTTGGCGCCTTGCACCGTACCATTACCAAGACTCCAACTTGGTTCGAACAAGTTCAGGAGTTCGCCGCCTCCTTGCTGATGAACAGCTTCGCATGTTGGGTTTTCATAGTGATCATCTTGATCTCAAGATGAAACTGTCGGAAGATCAAAGACAGCACATGGTGGGAAACACCTGGCCTGCTCTTCTGGTTGCTCGCTTGCTTGCAGGGTTGGTCGTAACTCATGAACAAGCCAAGGGCCGAGACCTCACAACAGAGTTGTGGCAGGTTTGGAAGGCCGGCGAGGACAAAGTCCGTCAAATCAAGCAGGATTCATGGTCACAACGATTTGGGCCCAACGCGGGCAGTGAGGTCGCAGTGGCGCACTTTCGGTCTCCGGAGGTGTGCCGCGAAAGCCTTTCTGTGCGTGCCAGGGCTGACCCAAATGCAAAGCTAAGTGATGAACAGTTGCTGGCCTTTCTCATTGCACAGAATGTGTCTCATCGAGGCACAGATGTCCGTTTGGATCATGGTGTGCCCTTTGCAGCTGCAGACTTTTGCCGAAAGTCCATTGATCCGACGCTGTGGCACTGGAAAGTGCTGCAATCTCATAAATGGAAAAGATCTGAGCACATCACGCAGCTTGAAGCCGTTGCTGTATTAGACTTGGTAAAGCGCCTTTTGCGGAGTGACGCGCATGTGAACATGAAGTGCGTCCTTCTTGTCGACAACCAGGCCGTCATTGGCATTGCAACAAAGGGCAGAACAAGTTCAGTTCTGCTGCAAGGACCTCTCAGACGCATCTCCGCTGCCCTTCTTGCTGGCAATCTGCGCTTGCTCTTTGGCTATGTGAAAAGTGAGTGGAATCCTGCGGATGGCCCATCGCGGTGGGTCTCCAAACGTGCTCTTGCTGATGCCTAGGCAGAAACAAGTCTTCAGCAAACGGTCCAAGAGCGAGCGCAGAGCTGAAAGAAAGTTGCTAGGTGCGTTGAGGTCCCAAGTCGTTTCACCTAAAACAGAATCGCGATATCTGGAACATGTTTCACGCTTCTTGCAGTTCCTCAAGGATCATGGCAAGTCGTATCCACGAAACTTTACTTCGCTTGATCTCGAGCTTTCCACTTTCATTGAACATCTTTGGGAAGAAGGAGATCCCAAGAGCTGGGCAAGCGACGTCCTTAGTGGACTAGGGCATTTCATCCCAGCTGTGAAACCACATTTGATTGGAAGCTGGCGCTTGCATTCAGCTTGGTCTCGCGCTGAGCTTCCAGCTAGGGCTCCCCCGCTCAGCCCTGTTATCACTTACGCATTGGCCCAGCTGGCTTTTGATTCCGGTTGGATGGACACGGCTGTGTTGCTCATTCTCGGCTTTCACATTTTTGCTCGTTCAGGCGAGCTCTTTGCAGCGAAGTGCGGGGATTTCAACCTCCGTCGAGGCAAAGGCACTTGGTCACTGCCGTTGACTAAATCTGGTCAGCGTGTTGGTGCCTCAGAATCGCTTGCTATTGATGATCCTTTTGTGGGTACTGCCGTTGTCAACCTTTGTCGCGGACGTGCTCCCGGAGATTTGTTGTCTACAGTACCGCCAGGTACACAGCGTAAACGGCTTCATGATTTGATTATTCGTCTGCATCTTGTCACCCCTTTTCGGTGGTATTCCTTGCGCCGTGGAGGTGCCACCCACGAGTTTCGGAAATCCAACAATCTTCCGGCTGTGTGCTTCAAGGGAAGGTGGAACTCCGTGAAGACCGCTCGCATCTACATTTGTGATGGCATAGCACAGCTCATTGAGCTCACGCTCTCACCCTCCAAGATGAGGCAACTTCGTGCACTTGCCTCTCGGGCTAGGCCTGATTGGCTTAACATTTGAGTTCTTTCCTTCTTTCTGCCACTCTCGCCTCCCCCGCTTGAGCCGTCTACGATTTCAGCGCGCGTTGCGCAGATTGGGGGAGGTGGACACCAGTGCGGCATAAGCTGGGTATTGACCCACGGGAGGGCATGCCAGGGTGGCTGGAGGCTGACCCGTTTCTGATGCTCATGCCTGTTCCTTTCTGGGGGTGGTCCGAGGGGCGGTGGTTGCTTTCCCGCAGGCTGCTTTCTCTGGGCCATTCTCTCTCGGGCAGGTGTGATGCTTCGTTTCTGCTAGTTCTATTTTCTTGCGTGAACCAACTCGCTTTCTACCGCAGCTCATGATCAAAAGAGCGCCCGTGAGCACTAGATTTTTTCGACGGCCTGGTTCTCACCTGAAAAAGCCGGAACTACCCGGCGGCCTCATCGACCCCTTGCGTCGTTGTGCCAGCGCTAAGTGAAGTTTCGAAACTTTTGGGTCTCGAGTCTCGGGATGTGTCGGTGTGGTCTTCTCTGTCCGTAGGCTCTTTTATTACTTGTGGTCCAGGAATGTTCTTGCATGGAACTTACAGAGCGTGTCGGTTCGTGTCACCCAGCTCTGTCGGTTGTGCTTGGGTTCCTGTTGCGTGGTTTGCTGATTGTTGTCATGCCACTTTAATTTGACCGATGACGATTGACGATCTTTGAATGCGGCAAGATGCACGAAGTTCGCGACATGTAATGGATGCTGGCAATTCCCTCGGGATTCAGCCCTTTGCAGGACTTCCCTTCTGTACGTGAATCATAAGGCTTTCGCAATGTAGCATCTGTCCGGAAGCCTCATGTGTGTGTGTGTGTCGACATACACTGTTCTGGTGCTGCTATGGTTCGGTTACAGTCTGCGCGACGGTATGACTACTCATGTTTCAGCCGGGAATTGCTTTCGGGTCGAGGCAAATGCAACGGACTTCGGTCTCGGCGTCCTCCGGTTTGTCTTTGACGTCCCTGCTGTTGCACGTCAGTCGCTACCTTGAACCTTCGGAACCGCCTTTTCTCGATCCCTGCTCGGTGTGCCCATCTCGTTAGAACTTTGGCCGCTCGTCCTCTCACATCCTAATACCTTCCTTGCTGCTCGGGCTCGGCATTGGAAGTGTTTTGCCGACCCTTGAACTTGTGTTGTGCATCAGGGGTTCAGGGTCTTCTAGGTCCCAGTTTTGAGTACAGCGGCGGCACCGGTGGCTCCGGGGACTCCAGGGCGCTTGCTTCCCTTTGGAATCAGCTCCTCTGGGGTTGGGAGACAGCTGTTTGCGGGTGCAGGACCCATACCCCCACACATACTTGTCTCACTAAGTACGGAAACAGCAGGCACGTCTTCTGCTTTTTGGGTTCGTTTTCAGGGCCGAGGTGCTGAGATTCTCATTGAATTTGATTTCGGTGAAGTCTAGAGCCTCGCAGGCTTAGCTCGCAGATCTCGACGGCTGCCGTACCAGACGACGACGATGATCTTAACCTGCCTGAGTTGCAGCCGACGCATTTTATAGTTTCAGCGCTACGCCGCCCGAAGCGGGCCGGGGAGGAAGGGGGGGAGGGGTGAAAAGAGGCGGGCGTGTTTCGGATATATGATCAACAGGTGCAGCCGTTATCGCCAAATGAGGAGGCTTGTTTAAGCTATATGATGAACCGTTATCGCCAGAAGAGGGGGCAGGTTTGAAGATATGTGATGTACCGGAATCACCAATAAAGGGGCGGCGTGTTTAAGATGTATAGTAAGCCGGACTCGCCACATGAGGGGGCGTGTCTAAGACATAATTATGGTGAGCCGAAATCGCCAAACGAAAGGGCATGTTTTAGATAAAGGGATGAATTGGAATCGCCAAACGAGGGGCGTGTTTAACATGTAAAAGGGCCGGAGTTGGCAAAAGAGGGGGGCGTGTTTGAATTCATGGTGAACCGGAATCGCCATGTGAGGGGGCGTGTTTAAGATGTATGATGCGCGGGTGTCGTCAACGGGCGGGCATGTTTAAGATTTATGCTGTACTTGAGTCACCAAATAATTGGGCGGCGTGATTAAGATATATGATGAACTGTTGTCGCCTAATGTGGTAGTTTGAGATATAGGATGAACCGGAGTCGCCAAAAATGAGGGAGCGCGCTTGACATATATTATGTGATGAACCGTTATCGCCAAAGGAAGGGGCGCGTTTAAGATATCAAATGAGGATGCGTGTTAAAGATATATGATGAACCGGAATCAGCAGATAAAGCGGCGGAGTGTTGAAGATATGTGGTGAACCGGACTCGCCACATGAGGGCGTGTGTCTAAGATATAATTATTGTGAGACGGATTCGCCAAATGAGGTGGCGTGCTGAACGTGTATGAGGAACCGGAGTCGCCAGAAGACGGGGGCGTGTTTAAGATATATGATGAACCGGTGCGAACCGTTGTCGCTAAAAGAGGGGGCATGTTCGATATGTGGTACACCGTTATCGCCAAATGAGGGGGCATGTTAAACAGGTATGAGGAGCCGGACTCGCCAAGAGAGGGCGTATGTAAAATATACGGTGAACCTGTGTCGCCCAATGACGGGGCGTGTTTAAGAAATGATGAACCGTTAATTTGTTTCAGGGATTGCGAGATGTGAAGAGCAAGATGGATGCCAATGGGCATTGAGACCACCTCACCGGAGGTATGCTGGGACATTGACTTTGAGCACATTGGTCGAGTACACCAACCATATCTACCGTTGCCTCGTCGAATTCCGATGTTCTGGCAGATTGTGTGAAGAGCATCCATTGCTCAACCTTCAAGGACTGACTGATCGATTGTCATTTCCACCGGCAGATTACATTGACTACCAGGACTCACAATTGGGACCGATTGAGAATGGACCGCCAATTGATGTCCTGGAGAAATTGGCAAGATGGTCCACCTCGATTGAGTGCTGCGTGGATGATTGAAGTCAGCCGACGGGTACAGGAAATGCCGATTGCGCCGCAACACGGCACCCTCGCACTAGGGTATTGCCACCACCCCACATTGAATGCCTGTGCCTGGTAGAGATTGTGCCCCAACAACTGCTCATTTGCTGTTCAGGGAGTGATGCGCCGATTGCATCCATTGCTATTCGGCCACCAAGCGAGCCATTGCCTTGAGCGACGTATGGAGTGTTGGACTCACTGCTTCAAACCCGGGCCCGCATTACTCAGTGAATTGGCCTCTGTACGACTATTGCAGATTCCACTCAGAAGTGCGATGGTCATTGCCTTCCCGAACATTGCGCCAGGGCAAGATAGAGTGTTGGAGCACACTGTGCTCACACCGCGGCTGATTTCACATGGTTATCTTCCATTGCAGTTGTTCGCGGCATTGCCGCTTTGCATATGCGAGGATTGGCTCCCTACGGTGACATTGATCGTCGCGTTCTTCGACGCTTGCCATAGAGGCACTTGAACATGTTCAGAAATGTGGCAGGTGCGCTGATGAAACTAAGTCATTGGTTGCTACAGAGGCATGTCTTGAGTCATTGGTTGCTACAGAGGCATGTCTTGAGCATTGGAGCGAGCAGGGGTATTGTGCTTCCCCTATTGCGATCGGGCTACACGCCATTGGCGAAAGAAAACGGATTGAGTGGTTACAGCAATTAGCGCAATGAAGGCTGGTTGCATTGGTGTTGCGCCAGTGAGCCGATGTGAACTGATTGGGAAGCCGACGACCGTGTTGTCGACATCGAACATGAACAGAGTGCCATTGCCACGCCAAATCCACTACCATTGCTTCCAGAGCTGTTCGCGTTGGCGTTGCGCAGTTCGACCTGCAGAGCATTGGCGGACGGAGCCACTACAAAGGTGCAGGCAGGCCGCTGCACTGGTCGCTGGTGCATTGCTCGACACATGACCAATCCACTCGCCTGCCGAACCAAAGGATTCCTCGCCCCGACGCTAGCCCGCTAGCACACATAGTCGTAACTGGTACCTCGTCACGATGTACGAGCCCATTCCTACCCCTGGCCGCACGATCCACCGAAAAGCTGCGCCGCTATCCGGTCTAGCCCATCGCGCCCACCATCTCCATGTCCAGGATCCTGTGCTCCTGGAGCCTCCGCATCAGGCAGTGCACAGCATCCTATCCAACCCAACACCACCTCCGGGTAGCTAGTAGAGTAGCGAGCTAGCCGAGTGACGACCGCGAAGCGACACCTTTTTGATGGATGTGGCATAAATCCCAGTTAGCTTGGAGAATGTCGCTAGCCTCAGGCTAGCCTTCCACAGGCTGAACAAACAGTTTCGACGCTAGTACCTGTGCAATACTTGGCATTCACAGGACAGTGTAATAGCAATGCTCAGCACACAATCAGATTCTTTGCAAGCCGGACACTCTCGGACTCAATGTTTTCACAGCGACTTGAGCCATTGTCGATCACGGCGCCGTCCAATGGTGAGTCTGTGAAGGCCACTAGTGATGTGGTTCAATCCAACACGGTCCCTTGGCAATGCGCGAGGTGCAATTGTCACTCTCACATCATTGCCAACTCGCAGGGTACCGATAATCGAACCAATGCACGGCAAACAAGCAGACAAACAATCACTTCGGGACGTGGCAATCTACAGCTATACAGAGCAAGAGGAGACCAATCTAAAATGTTGGCTTTGTCACGCAATCATCCACAATCCTCTCAGAGTCGGAAGACCTCCGAACACTAAGCTGTACTGCGTTAGCAAAATCATTGTTCGAAGAACAGCGTGACCATGCGATGTTCATCAGCAATCCGCAGACCGACTTTACAATCGCAATCCAGAGAAGCAGCGCTTCAATACATGACAGTGAGCCATCTTGAGAAGGCATACAATCCAGTGTCACAATGTGGGAGAATGCAGTTGCCAATCAACCTGCTCTCGTATGGCAATGCAACTCTCCAGCAACTTCTCGCAAGCCAATCCACGCCAGCGGTTGGGGGTGACTGACGTTCACCGCTCGGACAATCGAGCCAGTGGGAAACACAAGTCACAAGACAGTCTGAGTCGTCCGCCACCGAAACCATCGCAGGCGTTCGGCTAGAAAGAAGTTTTTACTTCGCTATCGTTGATCAGTGGTTGCATGCAGTACATGTCGAACCGAGCAGGAGATAGCTTGACTTTGAATGGCTATGAACACTTGTGAATATCCGTGGCCATTCTGGCTAAAGTCTTCAGTGTTGGATTGAACCACATCATTGGTCTCGTTGTGAAAACATGGAGTCCGAGAGTGTCCGGATTGCAAGGGATCTGATTGTGTGCTGAGCATTGCTATTACACTGTCAAGTGAGTACCAAGTATTGCGCAGGTATTGGTGTCGAAGCTTGTTATGGTACCGGGCTATCCAAGAGGTTCGGTATCGATTGAACACGCTCGTTTGTCGGCATGGCATCGATTGGTGACTCGAAGGCTATCGGAGGCGAACTGAAATTGAATCCTCCTCCAGGACACAGTGGTTCGATTCAGCATTGGGAAAATGGTCCTGGCAGTTCAAGAGCTACGTGTCATTGTTCAAACCACACATTGCAACACTCCGTGAAGCAGTTGAAGGCAAGACAGATGCGATTGATGACAGGTTCATTGCAGAAGGGGCGGTGTGTCTGTTGGAGGGGTTGGGTATGCATTAAAATGGAATTAGTAACGAACTACCACCACCAATACTTACAAAACAGGCCACGGAGAGGGCCCCGGAAGGGCAGGGTGGCGGGGTGTGTGTTTTTGAGGGACGGCATGTCTTTTGGAAGGGTTGGGCTTGCATTGGAGTGGAATGAAATAACTCAACAGCCACCAAAAATACAATGAAAACGCGGAAGGAACGGGGGAGCAGTACGATGAAAACAAGCCACGAAAAGGCCGGGACGGTGTGTCTTTTTGGAGGGGTTGGGCATGCATTGGAGTGGAATTATAAAAATAGCGCAAGCCGGTACAGTCGTGCAGCGAAGCCCCACGTCAAGTGAGCGAGGCCGCAAGCCGAGCCGGTAAATCAACTTCTGAGCGCCGCCCCCGCAGGGGTCGGCGGATATGAAGACACCGTTTACAAAAAAAACGTAAATAATTTTTCTGAGGGAAAAGCTAGCAGCTCCCGTCCTGGGTGACGAAACGGTGTGCCGAGGACAAGCTCTGGCTCAAGTTGCCAGCAGTGGCGAATCCAAAAACAACAGGACATGGAGGAAATTTAGACATGTTCTGTAGATAGGTTTAAACTGTGTTCACCCCAAAAGGACGTGCCATATTGTGGTATCAATTGCGCACGTTGTCACTCCTGAAGCTCGTTGCAAACCCAACAAAACGCTGTAGGTGGCGGTGATTTCTTGCGAGGTCATCCATTGCCCAAGACACGACTACGGGCCTTGGAGCAATCCCTCGAGGAAGGCAAAGAGGCAGACCAGCTTAGGTCGTTTTGTTGGTCTCCTAATATTTTTCATGTGTGATGAATTCAATGAGCAACGCTCTATCTTTCTGGCCGACCGCTGGAAATGGAGGCCGACTGGCGTATCTTGAAGAACATTCCGGCCTTTTGCAGCTGCGCTTACCAGCCCTTCCTGGCACGACTCCACAAGGCGATGACAATGCCATTTACATCCACAAGTTGTCCAAGCTTCTGTCCGTGAGACACAACGTTTCTGTGGAGGATGCCGACATTCGGCTCTTCTGCGTGGGTGACATGGTGGCCTTCGCGGGCGCGGGGTCCTCAGCACTCGTTATCCAACAGCGCTGAGCGGAGCCATGTGCCGGCGTGGAGGACGACTCGGCCGCGATGATGGTCGTGCTGGCTGGCACTGTGCGGCAAGCCGCCCAACTGCTTCCGTCTCGGTCACCCCAGCCCCACCCTAAGCCGAGGTGTGAGCAGCCACAAACCCTGTTTTTCGTCGAGCTTCGTCGCCACTTGGTGCAAGGTTGGGTGGGACAGTGCGACTCGTGGAAATCTTCTCGGCTGAGGTGGGGAGTGGTGCTACCAAGACAACATCCTTGGCAACACGCCCATCTTCGGCCACGACGCGGTAGCTGTCCGCGGCTCGCGCGTTCTCGCAGAGCGTTGCTTTGATGCGGCATCTTTGAGGTGACAAACGTCCTGGTGCTCGTGCTCTACCGGCATGCCATGCAGAATGCAATGGTGGCCTATCCGGAGACCCGGAAGGCTCGCAGCAGGGCTCCGCCACAGAGCTCCAGCTTCGGCGCTCTGAGGTGGTCATCGCAAACGAGACATGGAGGAAGCAAACCGACTGCCCGGAGCCATCAGGCACAGATCGCGCTCTTCCGCGAACCAAGCCGATACTGACTCACGCTCCCATCTCAATGCCTTCGAAAAATTCGGTGAACATTCCAGGATGCAACGTCTTGGAAAAGATTTCGAGTGTGTTGTACCGAGTAGGGAGAGCACCCGTGTCCAGGTCTTACTTTTCTTGTTGGCACTAGCTGCTGGCCCATGAGTCCTATGCTGAAGAGCCTGTTGGCCAGTGATGACTAGCAGCCTCTAGGAACCAGGCTGGAACCAGGCTTCCAGGCTTCGATTGCCCCTTGTGCCCTGTGCTGCAGCTCTGCCCGTCTTTGCCAAGCTCCCTGCACGGAACCCAGCCGAGCCCTGGCCCGGTAGCCCGCGCCGTGGCTCGGAGTCCAGGCATCGCTGCTGGCAGACATCGTCGAGGAGGCGAAGCCCGTCTACTACCGGCCTTGTGGGGAGCCCAGAGCCGGAGCTGAGGGCTAAAGGAGGCGCTCGGCGCACTCGGCGCGACGCAGAGGCTCCTTGCTCTACTCGCCCGGTGAGTCCATAGAGGAAGAGGCCATGCTCTTCGTGGTGCGCGGTGAGGCGCTTCCAGCAGTCCGCGTTAAGATTCCGAGTCTGCGTTGACGCTGGTCCTCGCAGTTGCAAGTGACCATCATGGGCATCGAAGTTCGAAGGATCGCAGCAGGCGGAGTCTTTGCAGCTCCTTGAAGCCCTTAAAGTGAATATCGCTGCACCTGTGCGAAGGGGGCTACGTGGGGCTTCACCACTTCATGGGCTTGGATTGTTCCGCACCGAACGCCCGGGGACCGATGATTGTCACTGACATCAGCAACATCACCAACCATCACCACGGCTACCGGCGTCCCCTTTCTCTTCCTCACCATCATCATCGTCATCGTACGCATCATATTCACTCGTCATCATGTCCTTTCTTCCTCCTCATTGAATCGTCGTTGACATCAGCATCAGTTACTCGTCATCGTCATGTTCTTCGTCATTTCGAGAGTTCCTCGCTACAGCACATCGGCACAATCATCCTCATCATACAGACCACAGCCGGATTGCGCCAGCACCATCAGCGTCATCGTCCTCACACCAATCACCACAATCATCATCAATATCAACAGCACCATCGTCTGTACCTGTCGTCATCCTCATCAGAAGCAGCATCAGCACCACACCATCGCAGTCATCATGGCAATCGGTTTTTTGGATAATTGCTCTTGATCGAACTTGATCCACATTTCTACATCGTTATCCTCACTCCCATTACCTGCAAAATCAACTTGAGGTCGTGAAACTTGGGGGCGTTAACGTCGTGGTTTCGTGATCGCATTGCTGTCTATTAGGCTCACCAGCTGCAACACTGCAGAACATCATCCTGTTAGTGGTTGTGGTGGGTGGCGGCGGCGGCGGCGGTGGTGGTGGTGAAGCAGAGGTGACCATCATGAGCCAGATCGATGCAACTCTTCGCCAGCAGCTTCGCCACCCTACGATCGTCATGCCCTTCGTCATCGCGCTTATCATCAGTTCCCTCATCATCTAGATCACCAGCATTTCAACATTCAGAGGGCTACAGCATGCCAACAAGTATCATCGTTACCAGCACGAGCATCATCACCATCATCGTCATCACCATCACCATCTCAATCATCATTATCATCATCATCACCACCACCATCACTTCCATCACCATCATTGCTGCCGCTGCCCTTATGACCATCTCTACATCTTCTTGTTGCGCTCGTCCTTGATGTTCTGATCCTCGTCGTCCACCCACATCATGACCACCAGCATTCTTACTATTAGCAGCATCACGGCTATCCCCATACTGACCATCCTCGTCATGATCTTCGCCATCATCATCGTCCAGCTCCACCACCATCTCCACCGTTAACACTACTGACGTTGTGGTTTCGGTGATGGTCAGGGGCGATCAAGATCAAGATAAGCAGGAGCAGGGACATTGTAATTCTGGCCACTTCCGAGCATGGGCGTGGTGATGCCGATGACGTTGATGACCGTCGTCAACATGATGATGTTGCAGTTGCTGCTGCAATGATGCTGATAGTGCTACGGTGTCCACCAAAAAGCCTTATGCAAGCCATGTGGACTGCCCAGGTCACCATCCGCTCCACACTGGCATGCGACTGTCTGCTGCTGCAGTGCTGATCTGAGGAAAGTCGAACTTAATAGCAAGCATCATGCTTGCTCGGCGTGTTGACAAAGTTTAGTGTCTTCTCTGAGGCAGTCGACGATCCAGAAGGCACTGGATGACGAACTAATGGAGGATGACATGCTCCCGTGAGCCTTTCTATCGGCGTGATCATCAGGACTTTCTTTTAGGAAGCTTGGGCGTAGACTACCACAAGAGAACGATCATGGTGGGCCAGCTTATTGACTTCCAGTACAGGTGTTTGAACAGCTATCTCTGTGTCTCTCTCGGTCTCCCTCTCTCTGTCTCTCGCTCCCTCCCGCTCTCTCTCTCTGTCCCTCACTCTGCTTTCTCTCTGTTCCAGTTCGGCCCTTCCAGCTGTGCCGTTGGTTTAGGTACACAGCAGCGGTGCGGGTGCTCTCGGGTGGGGAGATCCTGGATGCCTTCGGCTTCCCTGTGGGCGACGGAAGCCTTGGCCCCGGTCTAGCCGAAGAGCTGAAAAAGAGCACAGAGCCTATCAGCGAGGGCAGATTGAGGTGCCAAGAATGTGCCGGACTGCGTGGAGAAGAGTGAGGCCGGAGATGGCCGGAGGGTCCCGCTGGGGCGGAGCTGAGCCTCTGTCGCGTGAGGTCTTCCGCGCCTGCTCACGCAGCTTCGTCTCGCAGGTCGCTGAGATCGTCGAGGACGGGGCACGGGCACCGCTGTGCCGATCCGCCAGACGCGCGTTCCGTGCATAGGACCTTGCGTTCTGGCCCGGCGAGACGCTGTATTTGCAGTATGACGAGGAGGGCTGAGGGCTGTAGACTATAAGAGAGTGCTCCGTCGTGCCGTCGTGTCATCCCCTGTTGGCCCCGTCGCGAGGGGAACTTCATGTACTTCATCCGCTCGGGACGGGTCCGTCTGGAGGCGCAGAGCCAAGCGCCAAGTGGAGCCAAGCGGAGCCGAGCCAGTCGGGAGGTCCTAGGCCGCAAGGAGCACGAGGTCGTCGAGGCTGGGACCACCCTGGGGGACATGGCCGTGTTGGACCAGGCCAGGGGGCAGTCAGGGTCAGGGTGGCCAGGGCCGCTCCGGCGTGTCGTGGTGGCGGTTGGGCCAGGTGCCGCACTACGTGGAGTCGGCTTACGCGGAGACTCATGTCTGGGTCAGGGCGCTGAACAAGAAGCCCGGGGGCCCTAATGACCGACAGACCGACCTTCGCCTTCAGCTTCTTTCCGCTTGCTCCCAGACTTCTGCGGCGGTCTCTGAGCTCTTTCCCGGAAGAGGAACGATGCATGCTCGGCCAGGCGACGGGGGAGGGCCAGGTGTGGCAGGTGCGGTGTGTTGGCGTGGTCTTGCCTTTCAGCCTCCTGCAGAGGTCCACGCGGCCAATCCGGGCATCTTCGGATAATGCTCCTGGTTGTGCGGTCTCACCCGAGTCTCACCCTCAATCCAAATTCGCTCAGCCACTGAAGGTGGATGCGAGTCAAAACAAGTTCGATAGTCGGACAGCGACAGCATGCGACACCATTCGAGCGAATGTCTAAGAGTCTAAGACAGCACAGTGCTCTTTCTCCCTCTCTCTCTCTCTCTCGAGTAGTGGACTTCGTGCCGCGAGTCTGAGTAATCTGGGTTGCACACCAGCACTGGCAGAGCATCGGCACGCAACGCTGAAGAAGAGCGGAAGCGCAGTGCAACGCGCCTGTGTCGATCCAACGTACTGCCGCTTCGGGGCGGCGCATCAAAGAATTTTGCCTCGCCATGGCGACGGGTGCGACGAACTCCGGGCCATCCTCAGGCCAGTGTGCGGACCACGGACTGCACGCAGCGGACTGCTCTCCTGTTTGCATGTCTCTGTCCTCTCCGAAGGGAGAGGGTGTGAACTGTGTGTCTTCTTTTTGCGCTATCCATGTCTTGTTGCGTGGCTTGCTTCTGTTTGTTTGCTGCGTTAAGCTGTGTCTTTGCTTTTGCATTATCAGTGTTTTTTTCTGCTCTATCCGTGTCCTTTGTTTCTTGGAAGAGGAGGAGGAGGAGGAGTAGGCGGCCCCCCCTACCAACTACGTCTGTTACAAACCCTCTTAAGAGCACATCCCTTTTGCTCGGTATTTGCGGTGCGTTCGTCGTGTCATACCACTTCTTCTTGCCTCAACATCCACTCGTGGATTTGGAAGAATTGGGCTTCGGATTGGGGTTGGGGCCGTTTGGGGCGGTATCCCCTCGCAGAGCGTACAGGAAGACAGGCAACAGCAAGTGTCTCTTGTACTACAGGCGCACAGCTGTAGATCAGTACTCTGCTGAAGCCTTGGCAACAGGCATGGATACGTGCAAGTGATACGTGAAACTGACAGTTACCTGGATGTGTAACATTCAGTGTTTCAACCAGGCACAAACTTAAAAACACGTACAGCTGCATGGCTGTGAGGTCGGCTTTCTACATTGCCTGTTTTTGCCCAAGACAAATCAAGAGCGGAGTGAAATTGAGCTACAAATGTGGAATCTATACAACTATGTACGAAAGACCTTGATGTACTATTTGGCGATAGGCCCTCTGAGGAAGTATAATGATCCAGCCCCCAGCCCCCAGCCTCCAGCCCAGCCCTCCGCCAATTATATTTGTTAAAATCCTTACAATTTATTTAATTGGCAGGCGCCTCCAGCTGCGTTCTCTTGAAAGTCTGTGGATCCATTCGCGGAGAGGTTCTGCGGCGGCTTCGGCGGTTTCGCCTCTTTCGGAGAAGCTGCTGGAAGAAACTGTCCCGGGCATCAGTGCCCGGGAGGTGGAGCTTGCCCTTGGGCCGCGGTTGCACAGGGGTTGCTGTAGGGCTTAGGCCTGGCCCCCGCCCCTGCTGCTTCAGCTCTCTAGGGTCGGGCTTTGTGAGGTGCGGAGGTGCCTGGCAGCCGTGGAGGAGCGGGCGAGGAAGCTGGAAGACCAGGCCCGGCGGGCTCACGGCACGGAGCTTCAGAGCCTGCGTAGCTGAATAGCGAAAGGGGATGACCAAAAAGAACTTCGTCTTCGGGGTGGCGAACTCGTGCCTTCAGCTCAAGAGAGGAGAAAACTAATTTGCTCTTAAATTCAAAACTCTTCGGACAGGCTCTTTGTAGCTTGGAGCTTCGGAGCCCTTCCCGGCTACTTCTGGATCGCCGCTCGGCAGAGTTGGGGGCATTTCAGATTTCACTTCCGCCACGAAAACTCGCCCTGCCAAGGTCTACATCATGGAGGCCCACATTCGGCTCAAAAAGCGACTCCGGGGCCGCAAGCTACAGAATGCTAACCAATTATTTATCGGACTCTTCTCATCGACCGCTACGAAGTTTTCGAGTAGGGTTGATTTTGCGCCGATGGACAAGCGCATGCCGGCGTGCCGACTACGTTCGTTGAAGCCTCCCGCTGTTATCGTGATTGTGTTGTTTCTTCCCGTCGTCATGGCCTCGGCATCATACCTCCGTCGCTGTGGCTCCCGTCTTTTGTGGCAGATTATGTTTCTGAGAGGTAATTAGTTTGAATCAATACGTACCCTAGATCTGTTGACCTCATCGAGCCAAATCCAAGCTCTGCGTTGTGAGTCGATAGATCCAAGCGACAAGGAACATTAACACACATGTTGATGTCAAGTAGCTTGTTGTCCAGTTTGCCGCCAGGTCTGCGTCCTGCTGCCTATCCGCTGGAGGAAGATGATCCATGCCTCTCCGAAGCAGCACCTGCGCCCTCCTCTTGCAAGTTGTTTCGAGTTCGGTGGTGTTCGAAAGTGTTCACAACAGTGTGTCACTTGCACATCAGCAGAGTTTGTAACATCTGTCTCAGAAGCTGGCAGGGTGAACACAATGGAATCATGCAGAGGTACTGGCTCGACTTCTGCTGGATGGCAAATTTCTTTGGCGCCCGGGCCCCCAGTGCATGCTGAAGAGAGACCTCTGCAGCTTCTCACACTTGCCTCGCACGTGGCGGGCACTAGAATCTGCACCGGTGGCTTTCCACAGGGGTGCCGCAAGCTGTCCGTTATCAAAAAGAAGCATGGACGATAGTGTGTGTGTGTGTGTCTTGTCAAGAAGAAGTGCGGACTTTGATCCATTAAAAAACATACCGACGAAAGGGAAGGCGTGGGCGGGCGTGTGGCCCTCCACGATCTTTCTTTTGGGTGCAGTGACCCAGGTCTTCCTACTGCTGGCCCTGATGGTGTTTACCATCCCGCCCGAGATTCAGAGATGGCGCTGGACCTCAGATTCCTTGAGCGGCCAAGGGCAGGGTACCGCTGTCGTGCTGAGGTGCATGTGTGCCAGCTGGGGATTAGGTGCCTTGGAAGCTGAGCTGAAGCACTGAAGCACTTGCACCCCTCTTGTTAAAAAAAAAAACACGCCGGCTTGTGTAGGCACAGGGACCTTGCTCTGCGCCACCACGGCCTTGGGCAATGCCTTGCTTTTCCACGATCTCGAGCCTCGGCAGCCGTCGCCGCAGCGGCCGCAGCTCGGTTTTCTTGCCCGCACGGCACCACTGCCAGTCTCTGTCTTAGGACAACGTTTGCGCGGTCTTGATCCACCTGCACCCTGGCAACCATGATTCTACTCTGGGTATGAAGCTTCGTAGCTTCTGCTTCTGTGCTCATAACGACTATAATTTAGCCTATCTGCCGGTTGGTTTAGCCCACTTAGGCAGTTCTTTTGAGTTAGTCTGGATGACTTGAGAGGGCGTCGGGAACACAAAAGAACTAGTGACTAGGCAATGTGATTGGTCATGAGTCATGATGTTCAACTTACACAACAAGTACGCCGTTTCAGTCTTCCACCCAACTTCTATCAACTGCATCAATCTACAGAGACTTTCCGATGTAGTTTTTTCCGGATCAGAACTGCAGAACTCGCCAACCGCCCCAACTCTCATGAAAGATCATCTCAGCCCCCCCCGTAAATTGCAGCGCTACATGTGTCATAGAGTCTTCCTTAAGGCGCAGTTCAAGTGATGCAATGCACCAAAATCGGAGACCTGCAATGTGTAGATTTGCCCTTGCTCATCTTCCCAGTTCTTGGGCGTCTACAGCGATCATATTGCCTTAGCCGTACTTCATGGACCATACCGAGGAGAACTTGCCAAAACCCGGCTATTGGATTTCCCCTATGACGTGCTTAGATCAGATTTGCAGCATGGCGCAGTTGCACCATTGCGCAGGTTCGCTTTCCAGTTTCCAAGTCACATTGCCGATCGGCATTAGAGTGTCTCCAGCGGTCGTGTCTCGCTGGTGTCTGTGCTGTATGGAGGGGAAGGGCAAAATCATCATGAAACGGAACGACGGTGCACAAGCATACATTCGTTGACCACATTTTAGTTTTAGGTAACCATGGTTTTGCATGTGCAGTTTCTGGCACGCTGCAGTGTGCCACGGCTCCAAAAGTACATGTAAAAGCGTCTACCACTACTGTACTGTATTGATCACTACTCTATTGATGCAGAGACTTAATAATGCGAAGGGCCAGACAGCGCTCTGGCCCATTGCTTTCGCAGATCTTGTGAGTCTGGCTGAATTGCCAAGCCAAGATTTAACGAGTCATGTGGGCACGTCTGTCACACGTCGTTTCTTCCGGAGCTTGACAATGCAGACCATGCATGCTCGTAGAGCGGCAGACATTCGTCTGTCCATGGAATCTTCTCCGGAGACATTTGGATGACTTGCGGTTTACAATGTAAAAACCGTTTCAGAATAAATGGATGCCCTCACTATCTCATGAATAATGTTCTTGAGCTTCCGAGAAAGACAAGGCGGACTTTGATTGAATTCTTTCTTTGAATCTGCCAATGCAGTTTCAACATGTTCCAGCAACTCATGTCGTGCGTCCGAGATTACCTGGGTAAATCTACAGCCGCTCCCGCCGGGAGCGGCAATCTTCTGCCCGGCCATTTGCATACATACGGACAGACCTAGAAAGTTGTCAAGTTGCGGGCTGTTCGTTTTGAATCCAACCTCACTGGCTTTACCTTCGGCTTTGGGCTTTGCTGTTGCTTTGCCTTTTTTGGTTGGGGGCTCAACGCCGTCTGCAACAGCTCTTCTGGGCGATCAGCAAAGCGTTGCGAATGTTGCTAAGGCTTTGCTATGGCAGTACACCTGACTTCGAACTGCGACTGTGGTCCTGCCGGAAAATCATGTACCCAGTATTTGACACAAGTACGAGCCGAATGCAGAACCAGTTGATTTTGCGCGATGTCTTGCTCCGGAATGCCACTACCCATTTCATGCAGAAGTGCTGTAAGCGCACTGCAAATAAAAAGGCACTGTTAAACTGTACAATACATCCGTGTGTGCAAATGTGGGCAAGTCTGCAAGACTGGCTGAATGACAACGCTTTCTTCCCCTACTTGTAAAGTTTGCTGTTCCAGACTACTCTTTAGAGCAACGACATTCAAGCATTGAAGCTCGTAAAGCGCGAGATGACAGATTCTGAGGTTCCCTTCTTTGGTCATGTACGAACTGGGCTGGAAGCGGGGTGACGTTCATGCCGCATGGCCACGCATCTTCCTGCAGCGCCATGGCAGATAGCAGATGAGAGACAGCGATCCTAGAGGAGGGAGCAGCGGAATCTTCGACACCACGAAGACGCTCCCGTCAATGTGCAGGTGTAATTTCTTCGAGTCCCTCGATCCGCCGCTCCGACAAGTTCAGCAACGGAGTGTGGGATTTTGCTCCGTACTTCAGGGCGACGAAGGTGACCGGAGGGCCAGTTGTGGAGCCAAAGTAGACGATTGAAGATGAAGGAGCTATAAGAGCAATATGCGTGTGCCTTCTGAGTAGGTTTGGGGACTCGGCAGTTTCAATCGCAGCGGTTCAGGATGGAGATTCTGTACAATGCCTGCCTTGTGTACGGTGTTTGGTTTCTGCTCTACGTCTCTTGGCTCCTCGCTGTTGGTCGACGATGCCCCAAGCATGGATATGCTGCCCGGCGAGAAACGTTAAGCGCCGCAAGCAGGCATACCAGATCGCCGTGACGCCGTCCTCAGGACACGATCTTCCACTGGGCGATGCGAGGTTCCGCCGGAACTGTCGTGGCAAAGATCTTGCAACAGAAGCCAGAGGCCCCTTGCTCAGCCCTGGCTCTCCTCGCTCTTCGAGCTCTAACAGCTGCCGTCTCTCGCTGTGCTGTGAGGTCCATGCAGCTTACGCTGAGAGCAATGACTTTCCGCTGGCCTACGTCTTTGTCTACATGGCCTTGCATGCAGCATCGGCCGCTGGGGTAAATCAGCATCTGGATGGTGGTGACTTCAAGCGGCACTTCTTATGACACGATAGGTTCATTCAAGCCAATGGCTTGATCGAGGTACTGGCGAGCATTCCGGTGTCGCTGTTGTGCTCCTTGGTTGAAAGCCATGTTGAGGTGAGGACTGGAGATGCTGTTGCGCATGCCCAAAATAAAAAGGTAGCAACAAAATGGGCGCCGGTCGGTGTTGCATCTCGCCAGTGACGCAGGAAGTTTGCCGGTCGGTCGCTTGCATCGTTGTCGCTTACAAGCTTCGATTGGCAGCCACGAAATGTGCGCGGCACCAGCTCCTGTGCAAATGGGCATGCAGCGGGCATCACGGAACGAGTAAGTTGACGGTATTGAATGTGAATACGACAATGCTGTCCGCGTACATCGAGCTCATCGCGTGTTGACTGGCAGGCTACACCAGTCAGTGGATCCACGTGCGGAGCTGAGCTCTGCAAGACACAAAAAAAAGGCCAAGAGCAATGCTTCAAGAGCAGCGAGAGTGTCTCAAATTAGCTGAGGTCAGCCTTTGCGCCTGCGTGCTCCTCTCCACGATCTACAACGCGTCTGCGCGCTACACGCGACCTTGACTGAACAGGCAGCCAAGGCCTTTCAGGACACGGTTTTCTCGCCTTTTTCCAGCAGATTTCACCGCTACGTGATGGGAGGTCCGAACTGGGGCCAAGCTTAGCTCCTTTCCCTGTGCCTTAAGGTTCTACATGGTGAAGAGCTACACGGTGGCTTTGAAAAAGGAGCTGACGCTTCTCCCTGCATTTAAACTCAGCTCTTGCTACTTCACTGGCACTCTGAACACCAGTCATCGAGCCGAGGAGAATACCTCGCGATCGCGGCGCTTCAGCCCTCTATGATCGCGATGAGAACTGAGAGCGACGGTGTCGGGAGTGGCAAAACGGAAACGGAGAGCGGGCAGAAGAGGCCGCAGCCCGTGGAGCCATGCAAGTTCTCGGCCTTCGCGCTTGCCGCAGTGCCGCAGTGCCGCAGTGCGGGCTCATGGAGACCCGTTCACGCATGGCGGCGTCTTCGCATACGTAGCTCGGCTCCGCCCTCGCCCTCGCCCTCGCGGCACTGATCAGGCGACTCTCAGACTCGGATAGCCGGCTAGCCCGCCCGTGACATCGTCGCTGTGAGTCCTGAAGGTTATGACCGAGACATGGCAGCAGTCGCAGCAGCCTTGGCATCAGGACTTCCTGAGACTGACAGAACGATTTGTCGTTTCTGTTTGAGGTACTTGTACCCTGGGCCGCTGCTGGTGCGGAGCGTGGTTTCCACCACGCCCTTGTCCTCCCTTTATGGCACTGCCCGGCAGGTGCGAAACACCTTCATCGACGACCCCTTAGGACGTGACTGCCTGACGGAGGGCTTCTTGAAGGAGCGCCAGGCCGGACGTCCGTTTCGCGAAGTTTCCACGGATTGTTTAGACGGGAGCTCCTGGGCATGGGGCCGGTCTCGGGAGGCTTTCTCCTGCCCTGTGAGCCGGATCTCAGAGCCTGGGAGCGGAGTGGAGGCGCGCGGGAGCGGATGCGAGGACGCATCTTCCGACTCGCCGATCCCTCGCTCCGCGCGCCCGCGCGGTCCGCCAGGTGTTTGAGCCGAGAGCTCAGAGTCGCCAGAGTCCGCCGGCAGCTTCTGGGCTAATGGGCTTCTGACCGTCAGGGCCGACAAGGCGGTACCAGAAGCGCTGGCCTGGTTCCGAGAAAGCTCCGCCGAGCCGTGGCTGTGGTGCTGTCCTTTCGTAGGCTCCGCCCGAAGATGCGGAGAGCTCGGACTGCAGCACCTCCTGCACCGACGGCCTCCAAACGCTCCCTCCGGCAGCGCCCGCAGCCGCAGCGCAGAAAGCCTCACCCTCGGACCGGAGCCGCACGAAGGGGCCACACAGAGACGAGCTGTAGCGGGTTTTTTGAGGGTCCAGAATGCAAAAACCGTTCAGATTGGTGATGCGCCGCTGCGAGGTTCCTTCGCCCGACGTCTCGGACTTCTCTCTGTCTCTGCCCAAGCAAGTGCAGCACGGGCGCAGCACTTCGCGAATCCGACAGAAGTTGCAGAAGCTTGAGCTTCTTAGTGTATGCCCGGTTGCTTTTGGGCAGTTCTCTCCGTGGTGTCAGGTTCGGCATGCGGCTTTCAGAACTTCCCCTTCCGAGCGAAGAGGCGCAGCACACCAACGCGAGCCTCCCAGCAGATTCACTCACAGAGAAGGCAGCACACAGATGTGAGCGCAGCAAAGCGACAGAGAGAGAGCTAGAAAGATTCTCAATCCGGTTCTCCATGACTTGTGCACAAGCAACAAGCCGCAAGTGTATGCTTCTTTAAGTCGAGTTTTGTCGATCCTCGCGATGCCCAAATGTGCAGCCGAGCCTCTGGGGGCACGTGCGGGGGTTCGGGCGTCCGCTCGTGCCTTCTGTCCGGGTACAGAGAGAGGGGAGAGAGAGAGAGAGAGAGAGAGATGGGATGGCACGGGGACTGGTACGTACTGCGTTCACAGCCCTACAAACACTGGGGGGTCCCCTGTGGCCGGGGAGCTTGACTCGCTCCCTAAACCCTGTGGAAGAAGAGAAAGATCCGTTTATGCGTGCAAGAGTGTTAGGGACAAACGTATGCTTTTGCGCACAATCTTGGGGCTTGGGAGCCCCGGAGGACCACTCCTACGGGATTTCGGCCCAGGGAGTCTCGAAGGCTCCCCACGCCTGGGAGAGAGGGAGAGAGGGGGAATCTGCAATTACCCTGAGTGCTGTCCGAGGCCCTGGCTCCCGATCTCAGCTACAGCAGCTACAGCTGCAGCTACTTGCTGCCTGCAGAAGGCAATGCGCTTTGGGAACCCGGCACAGCCTGTTTTGACTTGTGAGCGGCAGGAGTCGTTCCGGCGGGACCACCAGAGCCTCTGCCGCCCGGTTGGGAGCCGACACTTCCGCCTCAGGCTGGGCCGTGCTGGTGTGCGGCAGCTGCAGTTCGCTGCCCACTTGTTTACGTTCTCTTCAGGTGCTTCGCTTGGAAGAGGCCCTGAAGGAGGAAGCTTCGGTCTGGGCCTCGCAGAGCCTTCCCGATTCTGAAGCCAATAAATCCTTTTTTTTTTTTGCCAGGTCAGCCAAGCCGGGCCCCCGGCCACTGCGCTTGGGTTTTCCATTCGGCAGGCTTGACAACCCGCCGAAGGTCCACCAGGCAGCGGCGCTCGCAGCTGCGGGTGCGATCGGCGCTAGCCACGAGGAGCAGGTGCGCATGAAGCATTGTGGAGTACTCTTGTGGGCACAACAGAAACCAAGGTCGCAGCAGCCAATGCTTTTGCTGCTTCGGCCTCGACTGTCATGCAGGAGTGGCCGGCTTTAAATGCGCTCTTCGCAGCTCCAAGAATGAGAGAGAGCTTACACACCTTGCTGTTGCTCGAGGGTGCAAACATCATCGGTGAGCCGAGTGCCGGGTCCACCGGGCACTACCAGGGCCAGTGCAGGCGCCTGCACTGCGAGGGATCCTTGTCTCGGCTCTCCCCTCGGAGCTCCTCGCGCCTCCAGGCCGTGCGCCTTCGCCACCACAAAGGCACACGACCTCCGACGTACGAGACGAGTGTACGCAAAGCATCGCAAAGCCATGCCAAAGATCTCTGGCAGGGATGTTCCAGCGGCAACGAGTGCCAGTTCTGCCACCTCTGTGCACCGGGTATCTGGGCGAAAGAGTGCTCAGACATGCTGAGACAAGGAGGTAGCACTGCGGAGATATTTGTGGCTGTAAGGCGAGAAGAAACGACGGCAAAAGGTGGGCAGAAGCTGTGTGGCTGTTTTGTGAAGCCAGTTTAGCGTCTGTAAGGCCAAACGTGCCTTCTTCGGTGCCTTGGCAGAGATGCAGCGGGCACTGACTGAGAGCGCGCCGCTGAGCGGAGCAAGCACGCAGAGCCAAAGCCCCTAAATTAGGGGGCCGTGCATCGGCTGCAGCATTGGAATCTGCTTGCTGCCGCTTCGAGCCCAGTCTCTATAGGGCGTGTAAGCTTGCCTAGCAGTAGGGAGTTACGGTGTCGTAAGGCAGACGGCTCTTGGGAACCAGGCATTGCATGTGCTTCTCGAGATCTCTGCTACAAAAGCAACAGAGATCTTGGTACTGTAGTTGCTCCCGCCCTTCCCGACGCGCAGAAGGTGCAGGGAGCGGGCAGAACGTTCCGAGTAACTTTGCTGAAGGAGTTTCACGCTTTGAAACTGTGGAGATGGGCCTTGACCGTAACTCTCAAATCGTGTTGATGCCTGTGCTCGGCTATCGCTCAAGTACTCTGTGTACACATGAGAAAGTGTTCACCGCTAGAGCCGTCCCCAGCGTCTCCTTCTCACATGATGGACACAAAGTCCGAGCTGCTCAACGGCAAAACAGGGCGATCCTGGTTATAGAGAGACAGATAGAGAGATGCGCAGACAGCCGCACCGATAGTTTTTTGTTGACAGACACACATATGAGCATTGTTCTTTTTGGTGGGCTCGTTTGACACTACTAGGAGGGCGATTAGCGAAAACTCGGTCGCATAAAAAGTGCACGCCCTTTCGATCGCGCGCAAGGGCGAGCGCAAGCTATGCTCAAGGCTTGTTGTTAAGGTTGGTTGAAGAGTGATACTGAGCAGCGTTGTAGGTAGATTAGCCTTGAAGCCCCAGTGTTCTACCTGCAGCCGAAGCTTGGACTCGAAGCCACCAATGATCAACAAGCCACGGTAACAAACCCTAGTCTTCAAAAGACCTCGTGCGCGCAAGCACGCCCAAGGAACGCGCAAGGGCGAAGCGCAAGGGATCCTAAGTGGCATGCGTGAAACAAGGGTATAGGACAATTCTCATATATTGAGAGACTCAGACATTCGAACTCCATGATATTAATTCAGATATATATTCATCTGAGATTTCAATTCGAAAAGTTTTATGAGAGGTCTCTTAATAGGCTCTGGTTTCTTTGCGGCTGCTTATTAAGTAGACAAATATTGAATATTTGGTTTGTAGGAAGTAATAGCTTTGAGGGCGCGTTTCGGGCGAATATTCTGTAGGAAAGGAACTTGATATTAATATTTCGTCTACTTAGAATTTCGTCGTTAAATAAAAAATTCTGATTAGATAGATTATCCTCGTTTCTCTTATTAAATGAGAAGGTCATATAAAAGATCTATTCATTATATCTTGGATTTATTTCATATTTATATACACTTATTTAGGGAAGATAATTGAGGTCTGATTATTTCTTGATATTTTAAGGCTAAAATTGAATTTGATCTTATCTTTATAGAATCGATTTTATAAGATAGAATCGAATATTTTCTAATGTAAGTATCCTAGAGTGTGGAATTCGATTTTATAATTCTGGTATCGACTTTAAAGGATAAGCTTGATTATCTTTTCTGGGATTATTATTACCTATAGTGTCAACAGGAATAGCCTATTCAGG
>CAJNDV010015213.1:39596-50824 GCA_905221635.1 Symbiodinium sp. CCMP2456 | reverse complement strand
GGGTTTAGGGGTCGAGGGGTTTAGGGTTTAGGCTCTAGGGGTCATATGAGGGTTCGCTAGCCCTAAACCTCAAACCCTAGGCCATACACCCCACACCCCATGAAGTCCCCGACCCCATGAAGCCCTGCTGATCCCCAGGCCCGATGAAACCCGCAACCCTGGTATAGAGGCCATAATGATTACTTCGAGGCCCAGGGGACTTAGTAAGTCGGTTATAAGTAGGGTTATACTTGGGGTAACTCCATTTAGGGTACTTATAACTCTACTTATAACCTACTTACTAAGTCCCCTGCGCCTGCAAGTAGAACAGTTTGGCAGTGCGCTAGTGAGAAGCCCAGAGGGAATAGTACGGTATGCTGAAGAGATCAGGTCCCTGTATGGGTAATTCCCCAAATCGGGGTCCGACTTGGGGTCCATTTTACAAGGGTGCCGCCTTCTTTTGGGGTTCCTAAACAGGTACCCTAATTTCAGAGACCCTAAACCCTAAACCCTAAACCCTCAATCCTAATTCAGACAGAACCAGCCCATGTCTCCTCGTGGCAGAGGTAGATGTCTGGTGAGCGCCTGACCTGGTTCTCGGGGCCATAATGTAGGGGCCTTAACGGTTAGAGTAGGGTTTTGGTGCATATTTTGCTATAATCATAACAAGGAATCCCCAAACTAGTATAGGTATAGTATACCAGAACTATGATGAAACCCCGAAATAATATAGGTATTTTATAGTCTAATTATAATAAGGAACCCCCAATATAGTATAGGTAATTATTTAGGCCCCTATATTAAGCCCAGGGCCGAAAAACTGCTCGCCTCCTGAACCCCTAAGACCCCTAACCCCCTACTAAACCCGTGAACGTTACCCAACGAAACGTTTAGGGTTCAGGGTTAAGGGGTTAGGGTTGCTAAACCCTAAACCTTAAACCCTGAACCCCGAAACCTAAACCCAAAACCCTAAACCTCGAAACCCTAAAACCCTAAACCCCGAAACCCGCACCTCACCAGGACATCTTAATGATCCAGGCTTATTGGAAAAGGGAAGAACGAGTCAAGAGTGTAACAAAAACACCGCTGGAGGTAGGGCATCGTCCCCTACTTTTTCTGTAGGCTCTTATGAGAAAATCCTAGGTCTTGGTAGGTTAAGATAGGATCTATGGTTTAGGATGTTGGATTTCGAGTTCCGGGTAGACCAAAGAGGTCCGGAGTTCCCGACAAAAACGTTCAAACCCGAACACAACCTCTGCTTCGGGTTTAGGGTTTAGGGTTTAGGGCTAGGGTTTAGGTTTCAGGGTTTAGGGTTTAGGGTTCAGGGTTGAGGGTAAACACTCCATCCAAAACCCGAGAGAAAAAAAAGAACCTACAGACGGTGGCGGCCTCTGCAAGCTAGCAGCGGGCGGCACTATTGAAAAAGCAGTTGCTGTTGCTTTGTGGTGGGCGTCCTTGAGGTGAACCTGCCAACCCCTCAGACTCCTGTGGGTTGGGGCGACATCCCTTCAGAACTTACTACCCTCAACGCTAAACCCCAAACGCAAACCCTAAACCCTAAACCCTGAACCCTAAATAACCCTAGATAACCCTAAGCCCGAAACGCTAAACCAAAACCCTAAACCCAAATCCTAGACCCTGTCACACCGTTTGACAGCCGCGGCCCCCGGCTACATCGGTTTCTTGCGGGTGGATGTCCCAGACACCCTTGATCTCCTTGTCCTGGCAACAACTTGCATCTTTAGTGTCCCCTAATTTGCAGCCAGAATCTGCATCCAGATTGCGACTCGGGTGACCAATGACAAATCACACAGTGTAAGATGTGTGGCTTAGTGTTTAGGCTTTAGGCCAGCTGTAAGGCCACCATGCCGAGGCATCTGCCTTCTTGGAAGCTTGAAGAGACCCATTCGCGACAGTTCAGGCTACCGCTGGTGTTATCCGTCCACACTCCAAGCTCAAATCCCTAATCCCTAAACCCTAAACCCTAAACCCTCAACAAAATCTAAACCCTTCATCCCCAAAAATCTCCCTCTCTTCAAGACGAGACTTCATGGAAAATTATGGAGCGATAAGGGCGTCTGCCTCCGCGTCCTTCTTCTTGAAGAGGCCCTTTTCCTCAAAGTGGGTTCAAGGGTCAGTGTTTGAGGTTTAGGAAGAAGCCCTTTTCGAGGTGGAAGGGGAGAATGCAATGGAAGCTGAAAGGATTCTGCTTCACTTGGGGTTTCGGGTTTTCCACTCTATCCTTCTCCGCAACATGTCCATCTAAACACGGCTCCGGCTCAGTAGGGCGGGCCCGGACGCCAAAACATTCTGAAACGAATATGATTATCAATATAAATCTGAATAAACAAATATATATATATATATATATATATAATATATATATATATACATACATGCATATGCATATGTATATGTATGTTTGCATGCGTACATACACGTGCACATACATATACCCATGCCCATGCCCACACCAATACCCATACCTCTACATCTACATGTACATACACATACACATGCCCATACTCTTACATATCCCTTTACATATACATATACATATACACCGACATAGACATAGACATATACATATACATACATCATGCATGCATACATGCATACATACAGAAAGCACAAAATGCAAACCTAAAGCATAGGACATACATCACAGAATATAGAACAGAAAACATGAAACATAAATGTGTACATACACACACACATGCGCAAACACACAAAAACATAACACTTATTTACTTATGCATGTATCTATTTAGAAAACCCATGCATAGCAGAAACCCACGCCGGATCAGAACCCAAAGAAGCCGTGCTAGATACTGACCTGAAGCCAGCAAAGGGCTTAGGGTTTACGGTTTGGGTTTGTGGCTTAGGGTTTAGGGTCTATAGGGTTCAGGGTTAATGCTTACATATCCTTCACATCCTTAACATCCTGACGAGGGACCACCGAGTTCTTGCAGAGCATCAGCGTATGTTGATCAATGCCAGCCTCCGTGGCGCGGCTAGGTTTTTTAAAGTGCACTGGCCTTTTCTCCTAGGGTTTAGGGTTTAGGGTTGGGTTTAGGGTGGACATATTGCTGATGAGCAACATGTGCATTACCCTCAATACCCTACACTATGGGAATGGCGGCGCGGTCCGTTGCTCTCACGGGAAATGCCTGGTTTTGGACATCAACAGTGGCACAAGATTTGGGGCTTGCGTCGAGATCTGGAGTTTCAGGAATGGGGGGCTTCAGAGATTGGGATTCGAGTATAGCGGCATTAGTTTTGGGAGCATACCCCAGTGTATGCCTATATACATGTGTATGTATGTTTATATTCTTACATGGGTAGTTCTCAAAATCAAGGTCCCTTTGAGGGCCCTGTTTATGAGATTGCCGTGCTACATTGGGGACCTAAGAAGGGACTCCACTTTTGGGAACTACCCACATGTACGTGGACTACAAGGAGATGTCTGGCAATCATGCACATCGTTGTAGTGTAAGAGCTTAGGAGGACTGCGGGTCGAAGTTGCAGCGTTCAGAATGAGGGCTGAGTTCGGATCAGGGATGGTGTGACGGGGTCTTTAAGGATTTAAGGATTTAGGGATTTAGGGATTTAGGGTTTAGGGTTTAGGGTTTAGGTATTTAGGGATTTAGGGTTTAGGGATTTAGGGGTTTAGGGTTTTAGGGTTTAGCTAGAAACTACTGCCGCAATCCGATGCCAGAACCCGTTGCTCAAAGTTGAGTCCACACGGGCAAGGGTTCTGAATTTAGGGATCCTGTAAAGGGCTCCGTTAAGGTTAGGGGCCCTAATAATTAGAATAGGGTTTTGGGGTATATGACACTATAATTATAATAAGGAACCCATAAGGAACCCCCACAATAGTATAGGAAATTTATTAAGGCCCCTTTGTCAGGGTGCAAAGTTTTGGGGCTTCGGGATTCTAGGATTAGCAGGGTAGTTCATCAAGCCGTTGCCCATCGATTCCAACTGCAGAAGCGCAGCTTCGATAGATGTTGTCCTTTAACTAAACCCTAAACCCTAAACCCTAAAAACGGCTTTTGGGTTTCATGTTTAAGGGGACTTGACAAGAATTAGGACTTCAGGGCCAGTTCAAGGCAAATTGGATTTGTGCCTCTAGGGCTCAAGATCTGCAACTTCCAGGCCCCACTTTTGGCTAACAGTCTGCTCTGAATGCTAAACCCGGTTTAGGGTTTAGGGTTTAGTGTTTAGGCTTTAGGGCTTAGGGTTTCGGGTAAGCGCTGGGCCACAAAGCGAAGAAGGAAGGGAATAACATCATTCCTACGTGATCATCACAGCAATGCTTCCACAAAACATGTGCAAACCTAAAGGACTACTCGTGGTGCTATCAGCAATAGTAGCAGCAGCAAGTGGTAGGTGCAGTCGTCATCGTCGTAGGGGTGGGGTACGCACGCACGGGCGGAGAAGAGGGGGCAACGGCGGGGCAACCAAAAGGCACGGCGACCCAGTGTAGGGTTCAACCACCACCAACAACAACATGGAATAGAATAAGCAATAATCGACGGTTGGCGATAGTCTGACATCAAAAGCCCAGTATGGCACTGTTCCATACTTGTAAAAAGAGATATATGCGCAAGATGCCGTAAGCGCTGCACTCTGCATCCTAATAGTAGTGCATAACTGCGCACTCTGCGTCCGTGGACATAGAAAAACTGCCTTCTGCAGCTTCTCCATGCTGATGTTCATACTCTTCCGTGCCAGCATCGAAACGACGTGGAAAACGTCCATAGCATTGCCTGGATGAAGGATCCTTACCATACGGCCTCAACCACTAGTGACTGCCTTCCTTTTCAATCATACGCAATTCTAGCAGCATATGCGTCGATCATTTTTATCCTAAGCCCTAAGCCCTAAACCCCTAAACCCTGAGCACCTAAACCCTAAACCCTAAACCCCTAAACTCTAAACCCCAAAGTCCTTTCGAGCTTTCGGGATGTCTGCTGAGGGGTTGAAGGCGAGGCACTCCACACTCGCCGGCATTCAGTGTATAACCCCAACTGCAAGGCACGTAAGCTTCATCAGATATCAAGAAAAGATCCTGAACCTGATCTTAGGCTCTATAAGCCCAAATATGCCGAGCACTGTTGATGATATACATCCTGCATTACCTCAAGGACCCTAAACTATGGGAATTATGGTATATTCCTTATTATAGGATTTATATCATCAACCGTATCTGGACTTCTCTATAATAGAAGAATCCGTCTTGGTATCCGACAGAGAACGGCACTCTCATAAATGCGAATCTATAACGTGACCCTAGCTGAAAGAACCGTCCAGATCCCAATATTACTACTCGCATGTCCCTCCGGCTAAAGACGTCCTATCCCTGACATGTGCTGGAACTCAAAACTCCAAAACGCAAGGAACTACCCTAAAGCCGAAACCCGAAACCCTGGCCCTAAACCCTTATGGTGGACCCCAAAGATTGGAACATGGATTTAGGATGAATAGTGCTGGATGCCCTATTCTGTACCTTAAGGGCATGCGGATAATGATGTTCCAACTTTCTGGCTTCTACTATACTCCCTTGAGCATCCGGAAACCCATGCACCGAACTCCACAGCTCAAAGCACAAGGAGAACGTCCCGAATCTCGAGACAAATTTAGCAGTTGAGACGCAAAGAAAGCAAAAACTGTGAGCATGAAACATCACAAGCTCTAAACAGAAAAACCCTAAACCATAAACAACCCTAAACGGCCCTACACCGCACATCGTAGCCACGTAGCCAAACCCCTTGGGGCAGACAGGCTTAAAAGAGCGCCGGCGCGGCCGCCGTGCCGTGTGAGCTTCAGGACGCCCTTCTTGCACTGCATGTAGACCCTGTGAAAGGTTAAAGCTTTTGGGAGTTTAGGGTTTTAGGGCCCGCGAGGATTTTAGGGTTTAGGCGCCTCGGGGATTTAGGGTTTAGGGCTTGAGGTTTAGGGTTTAGGGCGTGAGCTTGGGGTTTCAACCATCGTGGGCTGGGGCCGCAGATAGTTACTATCATAGAATCATAGACAATACCACGGTAAGGTTTAGGGTTTAGGGTTTAGGCTCATATTGAGGGGTGTAGCATTACTAATTCTTCACTGAACTCTTATAGCTTATGGCCATTTATGGAACTTTTTGTTTTACCGAGCTCTCATAGAACCCCTGCAGAACTCTGAAAGAAGGTTCTCAAGGAATGTTCGGGCCCCGAAAGTGCACCCTGAAACCTGGACTCTCGCCTGTTTAGGGCTTAAGGTTTAGGGTTTAGGGTGTAGGGGTTTAGGATTTAGGGGTTTAGGGCTTAGGGTTTAGGGTTTAGGGGTGTAGGGTTTAGGGTTTAAAGGTTCAGGGGTTCAGGGTTTAGGGGTTTGGGGTTACAGGGTTTAGGGTAGAAACTCCGGCTGAAGCCGGCTTTTCCCTTGAGTCAGAGATTCTGATTCAGGTCTGCTGTCCCCACAAGCCAACCTATCCAATATAGAGGCCTTAATAATTACAGTAGAATAGGGTTTTGGGGGCCCGTTATACTATAATCATCATAAGGAACTGCCAAAATAGTTAGGGTTTGGGGGCCCATTATACTATAATCATCATAAGGAACTCCCAAAGTAGTATCGGTAACTGTTGAGGGCCCCTACATTACCACAAGTGCCGCTTCACGGGGCTGCCAGGAATTCTGCAGCGCCTTCATGGTTCTGAGGGTTTAAGGGCTTCACGATGTTTAGGGTTTAGGGTTTACGGGTTTAGGGTTTAGGGTTTAGGGTTTAGGGTTTAGGGTTTAGGGTTTAGGGTTTAGGGTTTAGGGTTTAGGGTTTAGGGTGGTTAAAAGGTTCCTTGATCACTTATTGTCAATGGGACTTCAGGGCATATTATACTATATCATCATGGTTTTTGCAGCCTGTCTCTAAAGCTCCCTTGAGCGTTCCAGGCCCCGATACAGCAGGCCTTGCAGCTACTTGGCTCGATGCTTTAGGACTTATGGCCTGTAGGAGAGGGAATTCGGGGTACACTATACCGTACATGTCCAAGGACAATGGAGGAATGTCATTGCGAAATCCTGCAAGCGCCTCGAAAACACACGTTCAAGCAACTCGAGACCCCGGACCATAAACCCTGAACTGGGACCCTGACATCCCTGGCATGAACTTGTAGCCCATGCAACGGTAATACCAAGGCCTCAGCGCAGACTACACGTGCTGGGATGTTGGGTGTAGGTTTAGGGCTTGGGGTTCAGAGTTTAGGGCTTGGGGTACCAGAAGCTGGCGCTAGCAAGAATGATGTCGCGTATCGATGCTGAGAATGCTTCTGCTGCAGTCATATACGGTGGCAGGAACGGAAAATTCGTGCCAAGAAAAGCTGGCAAACTAACTATAACCGCTCACAATCAACATCAGACCCGTCGTCATCATCATCATCGCCATCATCGCCATCATCATCATCATCATCATACCACCATACCATCATACCATCATGCTCATCATTATCGCCAACATCAACAGAACAGCCACCTGCTCATGTACAACTGTCATTCTCCCTATCGCCTCTGTTAAGGCTACTTCCACTGCTGCAATTGCTCGTATGCCTTCTCTTGTTTCAATACTCAACTCAGGGCTGCGGGATTCCAAAGCCGAGCTTTAATGCAGACCCCTGATGAGTCAAAACCCCCCTACCTTTAGAAAACAAAGAGGGATCCCGAGACGCTTTAAGTAAGGAAGTTGATGGAGTCTGAAAACCCTAAACCCTAAACCCTAAACCCTAAACCCTAAACCCTAAAGGCCTGGAGCATTGACTTTGGTATTTACGACAGTAGTCACGGCAGGGCCCAAGAAACTATGGAGTAGAGGCTGAGAGGATCTTTAGGGTTTAGGGTTGAGGGTTTAGGGTTTAGGGTTTAGGGTTTAGGGTTTAGGGTTTAGGGTTTCGGGCAGGAGGTTAGGATTCATTCAAAGATGCGAGGATCAGGACAAACAAAAGACTCGGAACCCTGAATCAGTCCATCGTTGCCTGAGTGCAGCCTAGCAAAACCTCATACCCGAAGCTGCCAGTTTAGGGTTTATGGTTTAGGGCTTAGGGGTTTAGGGGTTTAGGGGCTTAGGTAGGGCTGCCAGTCGAGTCGCGTGGGTTTAAGTGTTCCAGTATCAGGGGAGGGGCGAAGACAAGACTCTGCGGCTTAAACAATGTGAGGCCTTAATAATTAGAATAAGGTTTTTGGGGGCTTCTTATTGTAACTATAGTACAATATACCCCCAAAACCTATTTTAACTATAAAGGCCCCTATATTATGCTACGAAAGACTACCTAAAAGCCCCCCTACGTCGCTTGATCCTCCAGCCCCAAGGATTGCACCGCTCGGCAAGGCCGTAGAAGCACACTCACTATCGGCTGCACTGCAAAAACCGCTGAAATGAAGCCTAAACCGTAAACCCTGGAAGTGCAGACAGAGTGCAAGATCACGTTAGTGCATCGGCCGTAAAACAAATCTCGGTCGTGGCGGAAGGCATCGACCTCTGGAGAGATCGATTGAGGGTACACCCATTTAGGATACAGGCTTTTGGGTTTTGGCTTAGGGTTTAGGGTTTAGGGTTTAAGGTTTAAGGTTTAGGGTTTAGGTTCAGGGTCTTTTGTTAGCGTTTGGGGTATAGGGTGCTGTGGTTTTTGGGCGTTGAGACCTCTCCTTCTCCCTATGGTTTCAACTCCAAACCGAAACCCGAAACCCCAAAGCCCTGGACCCCCAAACGGAAGGAAAGGCCTAATGTAGGGGCCTTAAGAATTAGAATAGGGCTTTGGAGTATCTTGTTATTAAACTATTATGATAAGTATAAGAAGGAACCCCACAAACTGGTATAGGTAGTTATTTTGGCCCCTATATTCGACCCCAAAACCCTCAGACCGTAAACCCTGAAATCTTACTGGGCGGCTCAGGATTTGGCCTTCACATCTTAGAGCTCAAAGGCTTCGAAGCCCAAGTGGCTCAGAACATGATGTCATGGGGTCTCTACAGGCTCAAGAAAGGTTTCAGGGTATACTATAGCATACTTACAGATCCCTCACATCAGCCACCATCCATGCCGTAGTGCCACTGTCACTTGCTGCATATCTTCCAACCATCGTTCGCGGCTGCCGACGAATGTGAGTGAGACGGCCAGCACATCCCTCACTGCGAGGGCTCTTCATTCGGCGGCCATCGTAGCACTACCTAGTTCTTGCGCGTAGGGATCGCTGCTGGCCATTTGCGCTTGAGAACTACGATCTTGTGTATAGACCCTAAACCCTAAACCCCATGCCCTAAACCCTCAACCTAAAAGTCCCAAACCCAGATCTGTGCCAGCTAAACCGAAGCCCAGAAACCCGCTTTGCACCTAACCACCATCGGTGCCTTACAGGTAGAGTATGATTGTCTGTTGGGGGGGGGGGGGCCTTAGGGCTTTGGGCTTGGGGTTTAGGGCTTAGGGTTTAGGGTCGACAGTTTAGGGTTTAAGGTTTGGGGTTTAAGGTTTGGGCTTCGGGGTTTAGGGTTCGGGACATTGGGTTTCTTGTCGACCTAGCTACTATAGGGGCCTTAACAATTCGATTAAGGTTTTGGTGTCCATTAAACTATACTCTAATTATAATGAGGAACGGTCAGGTACTGTATACTAACTCTGATTATAACAAGGAACGCTCAGGTACTACATACTACTGATTCTGATAATACCGCCATATTCAGAATATACCCGAAATCACAACAAGAATTCCGAAATAATTTGAGGTATAATCGTTCGGGTAGTGGCTCTCTGAGTGCTAGCGTTCAAGCTTAGGGGTTTGAGGGTTAACGGGTCTTGGCTCTAAGTTCAGGCTTTAGGGTTTAGGACCATGGTGCTCGGTACATGTCACCCTGTTTACAAACCAGATACGGCGCCCCCTGAGCTTAAACCGATTCAAACCCCTTACAAAACCGTCCACAGCACCTAAACCCTAAACCCCAAATCTAGGGTTTGAGGTTTAGGGTTTGACGTCGGTGGTTACTAGTAGGGTTACACCCTAAACCCCCAACCCCTAAACCCCAACCGAACCCTAAGCCCTAAACCCCTACACTCTAAACTCTAAACCCCTAAACCCTACAAGCCCAAATTCCATCTTCTGAAACCAAGCCCTGACATTTTGCATGCCAAACTGGGGGCGTCACGCGAAGGTCTACGCCCAAGAGACTGGTCCCCGGCAGGCGGAACTTTTGGCCTCTGAACAGCTCGGGCTGCAGGGCTTACTTCGGTTTCAGGGTAGAGGGTGGGGTACAGTTTTTCGAGGTTGAGGGGTTTGGATGTTGAGCATTTGGGCACAGTCATAGGACTTGGGTTTTAGGTTCGTGATAGGATGTACGGCTCGATGCTTCGGAATGCACATGCGAGCCTTGGGGACTATGCACGTAAAGGCCGAAACACCATATCCGGGCGCCACACGGATGTAGAAGAGGCGCATGTCGGTGACGACGACAGCATGCATCGAGTTCTTGAACTCCACGAAGAAGCCTGGCGAACATCTATTTTTTTCAGACGTCGGGTTGCCTTAAATGGGGAGGCTTTAGGTTTCGTGCAGTCCGGCCAGTCTCAGGGTTGAGAAGAAGAACAGAGAAGAATCGTCTGCGAACGGCCGCAAGCCCCGAACCTCGAGCCCATGCCCTTAATATAGGGGCCTTGATAGAGCCCTAAAGCCTAACCCTAAACCCTAAACCCTAAACCCTAAACCCTAAAACCCCTAAACCCTGAACCCTAAACCGCAACCCCGCTGAGGCAGCAGCGGAACATGAGATGCAGGATCGCAAACAGCAGTCCAGCTGCCACGGCCTCGATAACCTGGCTCATGAGGCTTTGGTTTAGGGGTTTTAGGGTTTTAGGGGTTTAGGGTTTAGGGTTTAGGGTTTAGGGTTAGGCTTTAGGGCTTAGGGCTTAGGGTTCAGGTTTCAGCGTTTAGGGTTTAGGGTTTAGGGTTTAGGTCTAGGCTTTAGGGCTTAGGGCTTAGGGTTCAGGGTTTAGGGTTTAGGGTTTAGGGTTAGGCTTTAGGGCTTAGGGCTTAGAGCTTAGGGTTCAGGGTTCAGGGTTTAGGGTTTAGGGTTTAGAGTTTAGGTTTAGGCTTTAGGGCGTAGGGCTTAGGGTTCAGGGTTCAGGGCTTAGGGTTTAGGATTTAGGGTTTTCAGTTGACGGTTTATGGTTTAAGGGTTTAGGGTCTACTAGACTTTGAAATAACCACGGAGAAAAACGTGCCCCCACAA
>CAJNDV010015213.1:14556-26387 GCA_905221635.1 Symbiodinium sp. CCMP2456 | reverse complement strand
CCCCTGGGCCTCTAAGTAGGGTTTAGTGTTGGGGGGTTCGAAGGTTTTGGGGACAGGGCTCAAGCCTTCGGGGCTTTAGGGTTTAGGGTTTAGGGTTTAGGGTTTAGGGTTTAGGGGTTTAGGGTTTAGGGTTTAGGGTTTAGGGTTTAGGCTTCAGTCTCTTCGTGCAGGATTTAGGCTTGTATCAGGGCTCGATAGGTGGAACAGGGCTCTAGGATATGTTGTACCAAGAAAACAACACTGTATGTAGGACTACACGGGAATACCACTGCTACGGTTGAAGATTTAAATCCTGCATGACCCATAATAAGGAATATACCACAATTCCCATAGTTTAGGGTCCTTAAGGTAATGCAGGATTTCTATCATCAACCGTAATCATTCCGGTCCCTACAGTTCACGGCCTCCGCCTTGCAAGATTTCTGACATCTTCGGGCTTTGTATGTTTCTAGGTTTTGGGTTTAGGGTTTAGGGTCTAGGGTCTAGGGTTTAGGGTTCACCTTCTCGTGGGTCAACCTTTTTGATGGAATCCTGCCACGAGTCTGCCCCGGAGTTGGGTTTAGGTTTCAGTTTCGGGTGCTGTTTAGGGTTTAGGGTTTAGGGTTTAGGGTCCAAGACCGTTCCAAACAGATAGGAGAGAACCCTCAAGATCCGGAGCCAACATGAAGGCCGGAACCTGAGTCGCATTCCATTCTTCTGGGCCTTCCGAGCCCAAAGCACAAAGCCTGAGACTACTCAAAGCCCAGAGGCCCTGATAGGTGACTTTGTAAGAATTATCATATGAATGCGCCTTTCCCTGAACCCTAAACCCCCTATAAACCCCCTAAACCCCCTAAACCCCAAAGCCTCTAAGCCCTGAGCCCGACGCCCGCCGATCCGAACCCCCAGCCGATATCTAAGGTTGAACCCATGGGCCCCTAGCATGGGCCCTTAACCCTGGGATCCTTATGCACCTACTATATACCCTATATGTACCCTTAAGGGTCCTTAGAAAGGCCCATACTTCTAACCTCAGACGATAACAGCAGACCAAGGCATCGGCCATCCTCCCCCGAAGATATCCTTCACCGACAGCAGGCCTCGGTTTAGGGCTGAGGGGTTTTAAGGGCTTGAAGGGCTTGCAGGGTTTTATGGGCGTTAAACGCTTTAAGCGTTTTATGGGTTTTACGGGTTTTTAGGGTTTAGGGTTTGGGCAGGGCACGAGAGCTGCAGAACACGACAAAAAACTTCGCAGTAAGTAAACCCGGAGCAAAGACACGTTTCCATAGCAATCAGATGAACTCACATGTGTTCATGCCTATGATAAGGGTAGCCGCACGAGCTGGTGACTGAGAACATGACTGAAACAGCAAAAAGAAACAGCACACAACGAAGACTTTGTGGAGTTCCGAACGCGGCTTGTTTCGCATTCTGCAAAAAACTGTTGCCCCAGGTTGAAGGAGGTGGAGTCTGTCATTCCAACATATGGGTGGTTGTCAACACTGCTCCCTTAGTTGGGTTCCAAACTATACAGGGGACCTAGTAACTAGGTTTTAAGTAGTGTTATAAGTGCCCTAAATGGAGTTACCCCAATTATAACCCTACTTATAACCGACTTACTAAGCCCCCTGGGCCTCGAAGTAGGGTGCCGTAGTAAGAGTGGAATGCTATAGGGTTCCCGTGATTTTTTGTATAGAAACGCTTTGGGGCTTGGTGGAGAACGCCAGTCTGCCTCTGAGCCCTGAAGTATTTGGGGTTAAGGGTCGAGGGTTTCGGGATTAGGGTTTAGGGGTTCAGGGGCTTAGGGGTTTAGGGTTTTTTGTAAGTGTAGTGGCCCCTTTTCTCCGCACGAGGTCGGAACCCGCCTTCGACAGGCATACACTAAAAAGACAAGAGTCGTGATTTGCAGGCTGCTTCCACATGCCTTCTAGTAATCACGACTTCTACTTAGGGGTTTAGGGTTTAGGGGTTTAGGGGTTTAGGGGTTTACGGGTTTAGGGTTTAGGGTTTTCGATGAGGGTAGCCCTCTGATTTTCTTTCTTAAGCGTGCGTGGGAATGAAGTGGACAACGAAATACCAACAGATGCGCAGGGCGTGGAATCTCTGGCGTAGGGTGGCAATTAAGGGCCATGGCATACTCAGTAGTGACCGCACAAGAAACTCGGAAACCACACGTCTGCAAGTACACCATACGAGTAGTAGCACATTGCTCGTGGTCGGCGAGCACCGCGGCTGAGAGCTGCGAATTTAACTCCGCAGCTGCGCAAGCACCGTTTGCAATGATACGCGCGTATCCAGAAAAAACTGTAAGCCACTGTGATAGTATGCGGGCATGAGAATACCACGTAGACACACAGTATTCTGTAGCAGGGTTGAGCAACGCTAAACCCCAGACCCCTAAAGCCTAACCCCTTCAACTCAAAACCCGTAAACCCTTACATGCAGAACCCGTATGCCGCGCTCTGCCCGAGCTGGATAGCTGACCGAGGATATAGGGATTCGGAGTGGAGTGTGTTGACAAGCCTTCCCCGGATGGGTTCCTATGTGGTACTAAAAAACCCGAATCCGTACCGTACTCTACATAGTAAGACGCTATGCCCTCAACCCTACAACACCCGTGCAACCCTATAAAGCCCAAAAAGGCCCATAAAAGCCTATGACCCTATGAAAGTTCCCTAGAAATTAAGCCGTCTAAAGCTGCATAGCCGATTCTCCCCTTCGTGATGAAGCCAAGATGCAGCCGCCGCAGCAGGTGCCCTGGCAACTTGTTGACTTCAGGGGGAGATTCTTTTGATGAATCCTCTACAAAATTCCTACAAGGGTACCATAATACGAGGGTACTATGGGGTGTTTTGGGATAGATCTTCGGCTCAAAGCTCCTCGAATTCTACTTTCTTTGGCGAAGACATCTTGCTAGCCTCTCTACATGGGTAGTTCTCTAAATTAGGGTTCCTTCTTAGGTCCCCAACATAGTACGGAACCCGTATAAAAAAAAAGGACCCCAATAAAAAGGGACCCTAATCTAGAGAACTACCCATTTGCTGGATACCCTAAACCCTAAACCCAAAACCCTAAACCCAAAACCCAAAACCCTAAACCCTAAACCCTCATCTAGAGAACTACCCACATGCACTCGCTCTGGCCAGCAGCCTCGGAGTGTCCGTACTGCAGGCAGATGGCCATCACCTCACGCACGTTGTTAGGGTTTAGGGCTTAGGGTTTAGGGTTTAGGGTTTAGGGTTTAGGGTTTAGGGTTTAGGCAGGCAGATGGCCATCACCTCACGCGTCGCGCAGAGAGAGCGAGAGAGATGAGTGGCTTTGCGGGTTTAGACTTGAGGGCTCGGTTTAAGTAAACATCAAGGCTTTCTGTAGTTCAGGTCTTGTTGGTCTGAAGTGTAATTAAAGCCCTTATGCTGCGCTCAATACTGGGTGTTTCGGATGTATAATGGCGGGGAATATAGGGGCCTTAATGATCAGAATAGGGTTTTGGGGCCATTATGCTATAAATTTAATAAGGAACCCCCAAAAATAGTATAGGTAGCTAGTTATTTAGGCCCCTATATTAGTTGGGGGTCTAAGCAAACCAGAAACCTTCAACCCAAACCCTCAGGCCCAAGCCCTGGACCCCTGAACTCGAAGCCCCAGACCCTGAAACCCCACACACACACACACACACACACACACACACACACATACACACACACACATACACACACACACACAGAGGGTTTAGGGTTTAGGGTTTGGGGTGGGGTTTCGGGATTTCGGGCTTTGGCGCGATACTCTCGGACTTGGCGGCTTGGGAATCGCATGAAGCGCCATGAAAAAAGAGGGGATGCAGGGTCGAGCTGGTGTGGGTCTGATGGTTCCAGGTGGAAAGTCTGGAATACCAAGTTTCCACCATCTGGCTCTGGCCCCCGACTTCAGAGACAAAGGTGGGGGGGGGGGTGAGGTCAGTCATGAAGATGATGCTGCTACGGCCCTTGTGACACCTAAAGACCCCGAAGAATTTCCGACACTTTCTTCTCTAGAATCCTCCGAAAGACTGACATGATACTAAAGGGCTTTCCATCTGTAGTACTTCAGCGCATGGAAGACACCTTACAGGAGTATGATGCTGGAATATTATATCTGCAATATGTTTTGCCATGATATGATGTGAAGAATTATGCCGCGCAACCCATGAGCAGAACAAAACACAGTAAGACCAGAACACCAGATCAGATACAGGACCAGCAGTCGGAAGCAAGGCCCACAAGAAGAGCCCGGATGATGACGACATATCGGGAGCCCCAGCGTACTCCTTCTTAAAGGAGGTGGGCTTATTCATGAACTAGTCCCTCAGCAACCCCCTGTTTTCTTGGGGGTACCCTTCTTCCTACAATTCAGTTACTATTAAATCTTGATATAGCAACCCCAAAATCACAAGTGCACAAAGGTACTACCGGGAGTCCTAGTGAAAGGTCCCCGCTAGTTTCATGACAGAACCTGATCGCCTCGCTGTTGGTGACCATCTCCTCTGAAGTGTAGTCGGTCTCGTTGTCTTTGGTCTGCAGAAGTCATTCAGTTAAAGGAAACTACAGGTGGGGAGTTTAGGATATATAGGGCTTCTGTAAGGCTTCTATAAGGCATATACACCTTCTACAAGGCTCCTATAACGGTAGCTACCCACCTGAAAATGTCCTAAATTCAGGGCTTTGGGACGTTGGGCTTGGGGTTTGAGGCCTTCAGGAATCAGTATGTAAAGACTACTTAAGCTGCACAAAGCTCAGGAGCCCGAACCCTAAATCCTAAAGGAAGAAAGCGAGACCCTAAACTCTAAAGCCCAAACCCACTTCCCCAAACCCTATGCAAAAATGAAGAAACCGACTTCAGGGTGTGAGTTTCGGGATTTCGCCGCAAATATTGGCTCATCGTAGGGTGCGGTTCAAGGCTTCCGGAAGCCCTCACCACAACGGATGGGCTGTGAGGGCTTCCACTCTAAACCCTAAACCCCTAAACCCTTAACTCCTAAACCTTAACCCCTGAACCATAAACCTTAAAAGCTTTGCGTGGTTCAAGGGGAGGGTGTCTTGGATTCTGCTGCTGCTGCGGATGCTCGGGGTTTAGGATTTAGGGATGTAGGGCTTTGGGGATCTAGGGGTTTAGGGATTAGGGATTTAGGGATTTAGCGTTTAGGGGTTTCGGGTTTAGGGTCGCGGGTTTAGGGATTTGGGGTTAGCGTTTAGGATTTAAGGATTTTAGGGGTTTACGGGTTTAGGGATTTGGTGGGGTTTAGTGATTTAGTGATTTAAGGTTTAAGGATTTAGTGATTTAGGGGGTTTGAGTTTACGGCTTAGGGATCCGCTTAGTGCGTTGAGGTCGAGAAAGCTTAGGGTTTCGGGTTTAGGGCCTCGGTTTAGGATTCAGACGCTCAGTTCTATAGAACTGAGCGTCTGAATCCTAAACCGAAGGATAGGGGTCAGGATTGAAGGGGTTTGGGGTTCACTGCAGGGGTTTACGGTTTGGGCTTCAGGGGGTTTAGGGGTTTAGGATTTAGGGGTTTATGCTCTATGGTTTAGGACGTAGGGTTTAGGAATACTTCCGGATCACGAATTTGGCCGCATGTCAGGTTCCGGGGAGTCTCGCAGGAGTTCAGGGTTTGGGGGCTTGAGGCGCGCAACTTCGTCCCAAGCACCGATGAGCCTGGACCCCTAAACCTGCAACACCAACCTTGGGGACGGTCTTGGTCTCGTAGTACTGCACCCCTGCACAGAAATCGGCATCGTAGTCGATGCTCTTGGCCCACTCGGTGCCTCGGCGGAGTTCTACGCTGCCCCTCAAGGCTTGGGAAGAGAATCTAAAGGCACAAGGGGCACACCCCAGCCTGAAATATGACCCGGTGCTGAACCTAAACCCTAAACCCACATTAAAAGGGTGTTTTAAGTCGTCAGGGCATGACCCTGCTTTGTCGAGGGATGGAAATGGGTGTTTCAGAAGACAAGGGAACCTACTGGAGACCTTCAACCACCTAAACCCAAGTAGCAACACCCTTCTTGCAAAGACCCAGATTATAACAAACACTCATGTGGGTGGTTTTCAAAGCTATGGTCCCTTTTTGGGTCCTGATTATAATACGGCACCTATTATTTAGGGTACCCCAAAAGGGACCATACTTTTGACAACCACCCATGTAAAAGCAAGACCTCTCTACGAAGCAGGTTTGGGCGGGCGGCGAGGCCCTCACCAGGCTTCGGGTTTCTACGAAAGTAGGCTGGGGGTGTTGATGAATAACAGGGCTCCTTACTTGGAGTTATACTCTGCCATCAGTAATACCGTGTACTTCAATGGGGTCTTATGGGGGTTTAAGCTGCTTGGAAAACTTCGACACGGCTTTCTAGGGCCTGTGGGCTCTATGGAACATTTTGTCATTGCCACGACACAATACATGCGGGAAATGGAGTTGGAGAGAAGCGGTCTCAATCAAAGAACTCATACCCCCGCTTCTGACTCGCCTGATCACCTTATACCCTCTAAACCCTAAACCCTAAACCCTACACCCTGAAACCTCAACCCCAAACCTCACCGAAGCAAACCCGCAAAGTCTTGGAAGTCTCAGAGCGATGCATTTGGACACCGTGCAATACTTCTTCCTCAGTTGTGATTTGAATCGGGTGTCTTGACGGGGTCTTTAAAAGTGAATGTTCCTGTAAGGGTCAAGATTGCTACGGTAACGGTTCTATGTAAAGGGGCTTGAATTACCATAATAGAGTCACCATAATAGGGTGTCGGATTTCGGATTTGGGAATTTAGGGGCTTGGGGACGTGATAACTTTGAGTGTTGACCGTCCGGCACACGCCGATGCCGCAGCTTTGGGCCTTCCACTGTTGGGGTTTAGGCTTTTGGGTTTAGGGTTTAGGGTTCAGGGTTCAGGGTTTAGCGTTTAGGGTTCAGGGTTTCGGATTTAGGGTTCAGGGTTTAGGGTTTAGGGGTTAGGGTTTAGGGCTCAGGGTTTAGACTGAAGTAACGGATATGGCCTTACTAGTTCGCAAGAGCATTCCGTCTGACCCCAATTCTGTTAGACAAATCGTAGACGCCAAGACCCTATCCTGCGTAGTAGGCTCAGAATTCGCTGGGGTGAGCTCTTTTGATGGGCTTCAGTGCTAGAGCGACGTAAGTTTGAGTGGAATAGTGGGTGTCTTCGGCTTTCCTTCTGAATAGACCACAAGAGACTATTCAGGGTCTTCCTTTATCTCAGGTTCCCTATGCGCGAACAGCCTCATGCAAGCCTACAGTACCGGAAACCTGGCGAGAACTATTAGAGCCTTAATAGTTAGAATAGGGGGTTCTGAGGCCCATTTTTCAAGAATTCTAACAAAAAGCCCCCCCAAAATAGTATAGGTGATCATTAAGGGCCCCTACATGACTGGGCCTCGAAAGTTGAACCCTCGATGCCTTGAATCCGACAGGATGGCCGGCACATGCCGGAAACAGTTTAGGGTTTAGGGTTTAGGGGTTTAGGGTTTAGGGTTTAGGGTTTAGGGTTTAGGGTTTAGGGTTTGGGGTTTAGGGTTTAGGGTTCGACTGAGTTCATCGCCCCTCCTCGATGTCCGAAGGGGCCTCCACACAGAACTCTCGCACCTGACCGCTGTGCGACCCGATCTTCTTCGGATTCAGGGGGGTTTACGAAAGACTTCAGAAATGACGAAGACCCGAAACGCTTCACCCCCTAGACCTTGGAAATAAAGCCTTCTACCAACCGAAAAGCATGGAGCGCTCCAATCGTTCAGGGATGCCTCATCTTCATTCAGACCTTCGAAACTTTTGGGGGACTAACTTTCGCGGCATCCGGACATCAAACTCTAAGGTAAAGACACAGCTTCCCGAAGCCCCAACCCTAAAACCCTTGCAAGCTCAACATCCAAGATCCGAAAACCTGGTCCCCTCAACCCTCGAACGAGATAAAAACACACACTCTTGTAGAAACCTGATCAAGAATCCCGGGGCCTTTGTTGGGGCTATGTAAAGGAATCCCAATATCTTGGGGTTATAGGGTTTAGGGTTTAGGGTTTAGGGTCGGGTTTGTAAATCAGGTTCCTACACTGCCCCGCAGCCGAATCTGCTTCCAAGCCCCACGCCGTCGCCATATGAGAGATCTGCACCACCTGACTAACAACTCGCTCAGCGAAAGACTTATGGCATAACTAGGCCAAGGTTTAGGGCTTTTAGGGTTGACGGTTTGGGGTTCTTGGTTTAGGGTTCAGGGTTTAGGGTTCAAGGTTGGGGCCTCTAGGTTGCTCCCAGATCTATTGGCGGGCCCAAGCATGCCCACCGGAAAGTGATACAAGCCTAAACCCTAAACCCAAACCCCTAAACCCCTAAACCCCAAACACCAAACCCCTAAACCCTAAACCCTAAACCCCAAATCCTAACCCCCAAACCCCCAAACCCTGAACCCTAAACCCGAACTCTTAACCCTAAACCCTAAATCCCGAACCCCTCCTAGCTCCTAAACCCTCAACCCAAGGCCCGTGTACCTTAAAGGGGTTTGGGTTTAGGGTTTAGGGTTTAGGGTTTGTGGTTTAGGGTTTAGGGTTTAGGGGGGTTCCTTGAAGGTGTAGGGGTTTAGGGTTTAGGAATTCAGGGGTGTAGGGGTTTAGGGGTTTAGGGGTTTAGGGGTTTAGGGGTCTAGGGGTCGAGGGGTCTAGGGGTTTAGGGGTTTAGGGGTTTAGGGGTCGAGGGGTCTAGGGGTTTAGGGGTTTAGGGGTTTAGGGGGCTCCTGCAAAGGCTCCTTCAAGGGTTCCGCTAAGGATACGGGTTCTAGGACCTCTAGGATCAATCACGATAAGGGTTTCGGGCTTAGGGTAGAAGGGTCTATGTACCTGCCTAGTATGCATTTTGGCCTTCATGGCTCATACCAAGGTCGAGGTATATACCCTTTGGGTACATGGACCCTACCAAACCCTGTAGGAAACCGTGCAAACCCAATAAAACCCTATTAGGTGGCTTTCAGGGTGCCTTCTACAGGGGTAGTTCTCTAAAGTAGGGTCCCCTCTTAGGTACCCAACATAGTACGGCACCCTTCTGAAAAGGACCTTATAAAGGGACCCTCGTTTAGAAACCTACCCATATGAACCTCAAAAGAAGACCTCCGAGATCTGCTCTCGAGCTGATAGGAGATGCGAGACTCCAAAACTTTCAGGCGAAGCGTTCAGGGTTCCCTCGACGGTTAAAGGACCTGAAAGATAGAGTTGAGGGTTGAGCGGTTTAGGGTGGAGGGTTCAGGGGTTTAGGGTTCAGGGTTTAAGGTCTAGGGTTTTGGGGGAGTTCAAGGTTTGCAGTAGGGTTTCGAGTGAAAGCGCCAGAGTCTTGATCTCCAGCGTGCTTCTGTGAGGACACAACTTGCTCCTCTCACACAAATCATCCCAGAAAAAGCGCTGCAAGTCACCCTGGCAACACCTCATAGCAGCCATATAGAACGCCCTTTAAAACCCTGTTGAACCATATGAAAGGCTGTAAATACCCGTACACCAACTTTGTAGAACCGCAGCCCTTGCAGAAACACCCAAGTCGCGCACCCGGTCGAACCAGGTGAAGCAGGCATCCAGCGTGGTCACCAAGAAGAGGGTCACCGTCAGAATTGTTACGAACCTTAGGAACCATCTTAGGCCTGCTTCGGCGGGCTGGTTCAAGATTTAGCCTTTAGGGTCTTAGGCTTAATCTTAAACGGAGACGTCTTTAAGTGCGAGGGTTCCGGGCAAAACAAGTCCCGATGACCTGTACACATGCTACAAGGCCGAGTACACCATTGCAAAGCCGTGAGACCAACCCTAAAGCCCAAGTTTAGCATAGGCATAGACCCTCCACGGTCCTAAACCCTGAACGCTAAACCTAAGAATCCAGACCTATCCCTAAACCCTAAACCCTAAACCATGACCCGGAACCTGAGCATCCGGCAGAGGAGAGAAGTTGGTGGACTGTGCTTCCTGGACCGGACTTTCAAATGAAACGCGTAGGGCCTGTCTTAAGAATTTCTAAGTCTAAGGGTCTCCGGTGGCTTATGGCTTAAGGGCTCAAGGCTTTTGGGCTTAGGGCTGAGAGGGTTGAGGGCTTCACGTCTGAGGGTCTTCTTCAGGTCAGGCAATGAGCTTCCGTGCTGAGAGGAACCTCGCATGTACCCGGTTGGCCTACACCCGTGAACCTTAAACGCAAGCCCTTCCCTCTGAACCCTCAACCCCTAAACCCTAAACGCCTAAACCCTAAACCCTAAACCCCTAAACCCTAAACCCCCAAACCCTCAACCCCTAAACCCTAAACGCCTAAATGCCTGACCCCCTAAACCCTGAAGCCTTAAACCCTAAACCCAAATGTCCGGAGCTTGGGAGTCTGGAGTACAACCAACCCAAGCACAGTGCCGCGCCCTTCCCGCAATTCCGGCGTTTGTGTTTAGGATCTAGGGTTTCTTTTTTTAAAGGCCCTTGCATCTGACGTCTCCCCAACCCGTCTTGGGTAGGCAGTTTAGGCCCTCTTGGGTCTAGGAGGGTTTAGGGCTCAAGGTTTCGGATGTAGGGTTTAGGGTTTAGGGGAATGAATGGCGCAGCAAGAACCAACCAAGAAAGAGAGGCTCTGCTTAACACATTGGGTTCTGTAGGAGTCTGTACTGCTGCTACTGTTTGTACGTTGGGCCTGTGTTCGTATGTTCGGGATGCGGGTTTTGTTGTGCGATTTAGCGTTTTGGGCTTAAGGTTCAGGGTTGTCGGGCTTAAGATATATAATGATGTTTAATCGAAGCGGCTAGGCTAAGAGTTCAGAGAAACGGAGAGCCCCTAAATGAAACCGTGAATCCCCAAAGCCCGAAACCCTAAACAGCCAAACCCCTAAAACCCTAAACTCCAAACATCTCTAACCCCCGAAACTCATTCCCAACCCTGATTACCCCACAACGAAACATCCGAAACCCTACATAAACATCCCTAAACTAGTACAGGTGCCTGAAAACTTTAAAAAAATATGATTCCTGAGCGTTCAAGTATATACCCCACCCAGAAAGAGCCCCAAACGCTCCTCTCATTGTTACATTGAAGGCTCCCACAAACCCTAAACCCCTAACCTTAAACCCTAAGCCCTAAACCCTAAACCCTAAACCCCCAAACCCTAAACCCTGAGATCGAGGATGCAGGGACGTGCAGGTGCCTGGACCTTCTGCGCCTTGGAGTTCTTGCCGCCACCTCGGCCATCGAGCTTTGAATGGGGCTTAGGGTTTAAGATGAGGGATTAGGGGGCTTTATGAGGGTACTCTAGACTCTAGTGTACTAAGTATAGGATTTTACGGTGGCTTTATGATGGTACTATGAGCTTTGATATGTAGATTTGGGGTTTAGGGTTTAAGAATGAAACTCTGAAGAATTCGGCTAGGGTGTGAGAGCGTCTCTTATATTATTGCTCTAACACCCTCGAACCCTAAACCCTATACCCCATAATAGACATTTAGACTAGGGTTTGGGGTATGTAAAACTATAACTACAATAAGGAACCCCCAAGACAGTTTAGGTAATTATTAAGGGCCCTTATATTGGTCCTAAGGCTTCGGGTGCTGGGATGCAGGGTTTCCAGCTAGCTTAAACCCCAAACCCTAAACCCTAAATCCTAGTCCGTCTTTACTTTAAACCGGCTCGTGCCTTAGCGCTCCGGAGCGCCCTTCTCACCCAAACCCACTCCCGAACCTCTAAACCGTGCCCTACCCGACCCTGAACCCTAAACCCTAAAAGCCGTAACCCTAAACCCTAAACCCTAAAACCCGGACACTCTTTATCGTATGCTTTTTAACCATAATTACCGTGAGAAAATTCATGGGTAGCGTTTGCACCTCTCC
>CAJNDV010015202.1:33952-64353 GCA_905221635.1 Symbiodinium sp. CCMP2456 | reverse complement strand
TTTTTTGATCCTGGTTTTAGTTTTTTGTTTGATCTTTGTGGTTTAACTTTTTTTTGATCCTGATTTAATTTTTTTTGATCCCTCACCCATGTCGGTGATTCTGGTGGACCATGGATGGGCATCACTGACCTTCCCATGATGGAACGTTTTGCTGAAAATCTGGGGGTCTTGTGCGGTTCGGTCACCCGAGCCCGAGGTGCCGATCGGCAGCTTTGATGCGCGGGGCCGAGACGTCTCGGAATGGCAGCTTGGCTCACAGGCTGCCAGTCCAACCAAGGCCTTCAGCCCGTTGGACAACATCGCCGAGGAGGAAGAGATGAAGATACCCTGAGCACCTGCTGCAATTTTACATGCAGGTATGTCTAGCAGGCTGTCACGGAAGCATTAAGCTGTGACACATGACGCACGCACATTTTCAGGTTGTAGCAGGGATGGTGTTGTCGTTCGCTTTCGTGTGGTGTGTCGTAATGACCTTCGAGAAGGAGTCATTAAGTCTGTTTATTTTTGTTTCTGAAGCATCTCGCTCGACCCGGAAAGGGACTAAAGGGACTGACAGACGCTCAAGAACAGGCAGGCGCCTGTGCAACTTTGGAGCTGCTCTGCCTTCAGGTGCATACTTGCAAGCCACCTTGGAAGATGTTGGGTTGGCCAAGACGATTCTCCGGATACCAGCCGAGCGTCTCGGGCCAACGAACATCATCGAGCGTCGTCTGACGGATGCAGAAGCAGCACATGGCAGTGTAAATAATTCTCCTGCCTATGAGGGCCTATGAATGGCACACGTTGCATCTCCTGCTGAGGGTTCTTTCTGTGCGTACATTGAAAGGCGTGGCTTCCCCAAGTGCTTTGCAGGAACCCGGTAAAGAGAGCACCATGTAGTCACCTGGCACTTTGCAAACGAAGCACCTTGCTAGTGTCCGTTTCCCAGAATTACGGCGGGACCCTGCCACCCTGGCATGAACACGTTTGGTGAGGGAAGATGTGGTGAAGTTCACTGACTACCTCAAAGTTCGAACGTTACCAGCCTCATTACTACAGTCGGAGGAGCTGACAGGGAGGTGAACTTGCATGTTTCAGCTGGTGTTAGGCTCTTCTCGTTGGCAGGAACTGCTGGATCTCTTCTACCAGGAGCTTCGCAGCACTTTGGCCAGCAAGAGCCTCAGATCGCCGGAGACGTACTTCCGAACAACAACAGCTTCGAGACGACAAATTGCAGGTTGTTACCTGGATCGGATCTGCCCAACGTTGCAGGAGGCATCAGAGTGCAAACTTGGTTTGGCATTTGACGATTGATGACCGGAGGTTGAACATCGGTTCAAAACTCATCTGCCACCTGGGAGCCCGCATGAGCTGGATGTGGCCTTGGTGCTGCCAATGCTTGCGCGAAAAGTCCCAGACACGACTCTTGCTTCAAGTTTAGAATGACCTTGACTCTTCGTCGTCGCAACTTTGAAAGAGTGTGTCATGTTCCAGCCTGAAGGGCTGCGCAAGTCGTGAGCTTGGTAAGGGCGTGACTGGTATGATTCTTGTGCAGTCGGCAGGTTGTTGCCGAAATGATGGTCGGAATGTCTGTGTCGTAGCTTGTATTTTGACTGCTAGTTCCCCAAAAGTGTACAGTTCAGGGTATGTTGAACCTAAGGTCGAGGCAGCATGTCATATGTAACTTGTGTTGGATGCAGTGAAGTGAGTGGGGGGGGCGGGGGGGGGGCATGCAATGCGGCCAAGCAGATGGCCAAACGTTTGGCTGGATCCAGAGATTTGCATTCCGTGGGCAGGTATCACATCCTCCCTGCAGATGGGCGTGGGCGGCCGATCATGGTATTCTTCTCCGAGGCTCCGGGTCATGAAGGGAGAGAGAGGCCGAATGTGCAAGACGAAGGCGCCTTCCGGCTTCAAAGGCTTCCTGGACGTGGATTGCACGCTGCAAGGCCAGGAAGTCCTGTAGTGTGGTGTAGTCCTTAAGTCGCGCGATTCAGTCGGCCGGAGGTGATGGGGACTTCTCGCAGGAATCCTGGGAACAGCTTGACAAGGCCCTGACCGACTCTTTCCGAATCTCCTGCGACTTTCGCCACGCCGCCTTCGACGTCCGCTCGAAGGCGCACTTGGCAGTCGCACAGCATCAGAAACGAATCGGGAAAGTAACGAGTTACATTGGTAAGCTACCTTAGAGTAGCTTTCCTGTCGGACGACTGGTGTCCAGAAGTTGACCGGTTGCCAAGTACATGTCACTAGAAAGCAAGATATCCCGGACGGAGTTCACAATACAGCTGCAGAAACGATTGCTTCTGTTGCTTCAGTCGTTGATGCAGAAGAGCATGCAAAGGCTTCTAAGCTTCTCAGCATGCCGACATTGATGATGATGCTGCTCTTCGCCGCTCCGAGGTGCAGCACTTTAAAGACTGGCCACTTGCAGAGGCTCGGTGGGTCGAGACGGGGTTTCCTTTAGGAGATTGTACGTGGCCTGTAAACATGATAACACTGTCAGCCGTCAGAGCCGTCCCAGCAGGTGGAGCTCTTGCTCCATGCAGCCGTGGGGAAGAAGAAACTGGCTCCGTGGGAGGACATCGCCGAGCTGGTTTGTCCCTTGCTCAAGTTGTAAACGTGGAGGACCATCTTGGACCAGCGGAGCATGTCCACTCCCTCATTTTGGAGAGAGATACCAAGCAGTGGGAAGGACACAGTTCGGGCTCGGGGCTCGGGTGCCTTCTGGTTTCGACATGCTTCAATGTTCTCAGAGCTATGGTTCCGGGGCAGATGACAGATGTAAGAATAAAGTCTTGCATAAAGAGAGAGACCCGATGGAGGAACCCTGGGGCACAAGAAGAAGGAAAGCTGGACACATCCACAGAGGTGCCCTCCTGGCAATCCATATCTGTTGTTACGATTCCGATTTTGCCCCGGTGCAGGGGACAGAACGGCTATTCCAAGTTCCAGAGAACTTGGGAGGCGTACCAGCACTACGTAGCAGACAAGGACCACGAAGACGAAACACGCTGTTGCAGAAATTTCCGAGCAGCTTAATGCTCAAGATAAGGGATGGCAAGGATATTTCTACAAGAGTCATAGGCTGAACAGCGAGCGCTGGGAGGAGAGCTTGCAGATGGCGCAGCCGGGACATCCTGACAGAGATCAACACTGGCCCTCGCTGGGTCCTGCCAGGCCTGCCGCAGAACAGACTCACGCATGTTGGTGTTTAGGGCACGCACGATCTGGCATGCATGCATGCACTACAGATGTGTGTACGGGGCTATCTTTCAATGCCAGAGCCTAATGGAAGCATTTGCGTGAAGGCCGCAAGCACAGCGGGAGAGAAGGCTGGTTTCTCCTTGTGCGTTATGCCTGACCTTGTGTTTGCGCAGCTTCGCGCGGGACCCTGTCTGAAAGTTGGACGAGAATCACACTGAGAACAGCGTCCGCTGCTTGCTTCGACTAGGACGTCCGCGCCAGGCAGTTGAACCTGTCCCAGCAGCTCTATGGTGATGGCGCGAAAAACAGAGCAGAGAGCGTACGCAGCCATATTCTGAGCTGCTCTTGGGCTGCGGCTCGAGACGTTGCATTGAAAGGTGCGGCTTTTCGACTTGCCCTTACCAAGGCAATCGCAGCAGCAGCAGCGAAGCGAATTATCGGCTTTTGGGTCCAGTTCCGCCAGTTGAAATACCGGAGGACGCGGTTTTGAGGTTGGTGATGTGACTCATGCATGAATCTAGTTGTTGAGCACAGGCTTTCGGATTGCAATGTGCTTTCTGTGTTACAAGTAGAGAGTTTGTTTAGGGAGTGTTCTCCTGGTTCATCCAACTTTCTTCGACTGTGGCATGCTGGAATCAATATTTGTCTATCGTGCGAAAACCTGATGAAAATGATGCATTCTTTGATGGCGATCGGTGCGAGCAGCTCTGCGCTTCCACACAGGAGGCCCGCCTGCAGGTAGAGACCCTGGTGTGACTTGGCCCCCGAAGTAAATTCCAGTATCTCGTGCAACGGGCTCAAGCACCGCTCCATCGTCTCAGGTCGGCTTGTCCCGATGGGCTTCGATTCAAAACACTCAAGAAGGTGCTACATGCTTTCGAGGAGGCAGGCGGCCCAAGCTATGGGACACTCGGCATGTTTGGCAAGGCTTCCTGGAGCCAAGAGCAGTCTTGTCTTCTATCAAGCGGTGGCTCAGCACGTGTATCCATACACTGCCTCGTTCCTTTTTCCGGCGGCTGTGCGCACTTGTACATTGCGACAGAGTCTGTCACTGTCTTGCCACCAACGTGCAACCCATTTCTGGTTCAAAGCAGTTGCTGAACAGTTGTCAGCATCAAGCACGTCCAAACGAGCGCAGCATTCTGTGGTCAAAATCACGACCCCACTTGAGCAAGCTTTTTGGGATTCTTCCGCGTGCAAGCCAAAGCTCGCAGGCTCGATCTGCAGTTTGGGTATGCGGGCCACAGGGCAGAGATGTAAACAGCCAAGAAATACAGCGGACATTCTTTACATCTCGCTTGCGACTTCTGGCCTTCGCGCCCAATGGGTCCAGATGAGTATCGATCATGCCTTGGTGTCCTTGTCCTCTTCGATGGACAACCCGGATCATGTCGATGATGGGGAGACGGAGCTTGTGCTGCATCGTTCGTTTCTCAGTCACAGCTGACCAGTTGTTATGCAACTTTGACATGTGCTTGATGCTTTTGGCACCACAGCATGAAAGCATGTGCAGGCGAACAACATTCGCAGCCAACGAAGGCAGCTTCTCGGAGCTTGAACCGCACAGAGCTCGCGACCACACATGATGCTCGGGTCTGTTCCGGACTGTAGGCAACAGTGTCTGCAATGCGTGCGCAGGGGCAGCTGACCAAAGCGGCTCCGCCCGTCAGCTTGGCTTTCCTGAGCGACACAGACACGGCGCCTTCGAGACCTGGCAGTGACCAGCATGAGAGCATGTGACAGCAAGCCCGCTGGCCTCGTGCTCGTCAGAGGTTGACTGGCGAATTTCGCGCTTCGTGATGAATGACACAAAATCCAAGGACTTTTCAGCTTCCACCAGAAGTGCTGGTTGTGCTCTCACACACCCGCAGTTATTTTAAGCTGTGCTGTCAGCTGGATTTGAAGGCAGCCCCTGTCATGAATTCAGTAGCTCATGGTGCTCTCGGTTCATCTAGTTAAATGCTCCAGACTTCCTTCGCGACAGCATAGCCTAGGTTTCCTGCAAGCTGCGCAATGCCGAGTACAATCCGCGCAAAGACGTGAACAAGCTGTTCATCAGGCTCTTTCGTCCGGCAGCTTCAGCTCATGTATGGCATACTGGAGCCGTGAACTGCTGCGTGAAGGCCGGGGCACTCGGCTTGCCATTCTTGTGCAGGGCATTGCAGGGCCTTTGCACACTCTTCGGAGTTGTTGGAGTTCATTGGGAAATTGCAGAATTGTGGTCCTGGGCTGCATGAACAGGGCTCGGAGGAGGACGCCCGACAAGCAGCGAGGCGCATAACTCGCATGATCCAGCTGCTCAATCGCGATTTTGCATGTCTCCTCTGGCTTGCACTCAACCAAGATGACCTCCGCATGTCGCTTCTCTTCTGAGGAAATGTGGTTACTCCGCTCGCTGCGAGAAGTTCCGCCTGATAGCCCAGGCTGTCGTGACGGATCTTTGTTTTCCGGTTCGCTTGGAGGCGTTAGCCCAGAAGTGGCATCGCCATGTCTTGTATGAGCCGGAGGTATGTGCACTCGCGAAATTCTACTTAGAGCATCCTCGCTGCTGTGTTTCTGTGGCTTCCAGTGGCAAGGTTAGTGTGTTTGATGCTGCGACTCTCGAGGATGGCCGCGAGGCAATTCGGAAGGTGTACTTGGTTTTCAAAGAGTTTTCGTGCTGATGGGAAAAAAAAGCTTCTCAATTAACATCAATAGCTTCTGCATCTCTTGCAGGCCACAGCGCAACAGGAGTCTGTATCGGGGTTGGGTGCTTGCCAGCACCCTCCAAAACATGACTTTCTGTCCAAGGATTGTCGACCAGGTCTTGAACCCGAGCTTTCCCATGGGACTGGAAGAGCCACCACCTGGGCTGGAGAAGCCACCGCCGGGGCTGGAGGAGCCGCCGCCAGGGCTGGCGCTGCCGCAGGAGCAGTCTCGGCAGTCCAGAAGAGGGGCTTTCCTGGCAGCAGTTCTGATTCCACGCCTCAGGACGTCAATGCCCTGGCCTTTCAGTGAGTATGGCCCTTCAGCTTCGAATCGGCGGTTGTCAAAGCCTTATTTATGAAGCCGCCCTGAGCTATACGCATTGATTTCCGATCCAGAGCTGTGGGTTCTGTTAGGTTCTGTCCAAAACCCCATCAATAGAAGCAGCAGAGCGAAGTAGCAGAGAGATGTCCTTCTTCTGTGTGGCGCAAAGCCTTCTAGGCTGTCGCACACAGTCGAAGGGTTTGGAATGGAGCGCCTTTGCATGGCCCGGTGGAGACGCCAAAGCGAGAAGACGTATCTTCCGGGTCGGCCTTGTCGTATGTTTTGTAGCTTGCGGTGGTGCTTGAAGCTGCATCGGACCAATGAGTGCCGGCTCATGCCGCAATGCAGGGTGAGCCGCTCTCGAGTCGCAAGACAGGCTTTAGCTTGCCAAAAAGCTTATGTCGCATGTGTCGAACCTTTCGCCCGGAGCCAGGGAGTCTTCAAGGTGAGCCCTTAGAAAATTCGGTGGTGTCTATGGCAGGGAATCCTGGCAACTTCCGTTTTCGTTCATTTCTTGCTGAGCCCGAGGTCGAGGATCCCAGTCACCGAACTGGCCGTGGCCTGGCTTCGCTAACTTCCATGCTTGACCATGCTACTCGTACTATGCGCGCACCGAGGACGGTGAAATTCTCTCTTGCGAGGCGGCTGACAAAGGGTTGAACCTCTGTTTTGGACATGTTTCACATGACCCGACCACCTTTAGAATCTGAGACCGGGCTCCAGTCAGCACAGGCATTCCCGAGCATGCTGCCCTGCTCGCAGGGTGCTACTTTGCGGGTTCTGCACACACCAGGCTCAGCACTCAGCTTTGCATCCTAGCCGTTGACATTTGGGGTTGTGCTTCTCAACGCCTCAGGCCATGCAAACGACCATGTTTGCTTGTTTTTGGAGGACTTTGCCGTTCGCCATCCCATCGTTCATGTACTTCGATGATGGTTGCAAGATGAAGCGAGGAGGAACGGGCCCTGTTCACTGGCGACAATGTGTTCCTCAGTGGCACTCCTAAAGCTCTGTTTTGGCTCCGGACCTCCGCCTGCTGAGGCTCGGTTGGGGAACCGGAACATTCCAGGCCCTTGCGATCCAAGACCCGATGCTGACAGCGAAGCGCTTTTGCCAAGCTTTCTGTGCAGGATCTGCAGCAGTACATGCGATCTCTGAAACTGATGGCCTCACAGGCCGGCATATCTGTGCTCTCAAACTTCGTGCAATTTTAACGGAATGTCAAGTTAACATGGTTGAAGACTCGGATGTCCACCACAAAGCTTGGTTTAGTCTCGGTGCATGCAGGCTCCAGATGTTCTGTATCCTGCCCATGGGCCAGTGCCCTACCAAAGTTGTATCCCAACACAAGCAAGGCAAGCTGAGAAAGTGAGCGCCCAGGCCCGTGGTTTCTGGCACTTCAGAGGCAGCTGCCTGGCTTGTGGCCTCAGCATCCTACTTTGCCGAAGTGGAGTCTGTTTCTGCACGTCGGCCCAGCCTTCGCCCGTCATGAGGTTGCAGATGTACATCACCCATCGTGAGGATCGAATCCGACAGGTTGAGAATGTGCGGACACCTAGCCTTTCGCATTGCGGCAGCCACGCGCATTGTCGCACTTGGGTTTTGTCTGCAAAGCTTGCGCTCCAACAGAGGAGCTGCGAGCAGTGGATGTTGGCTTGGACTTGGTGGACCTCGTCAAGCGGGTGTACAAGGCTGGCAAGTCACGACCTCTTTGTGTTTTGGCCTCCTCGCGAGCCTTCACGAGGCGCAGCCAGAAGTGCTGCAGTCGGAGGGCCTGTTCAGGCTGTGTACATGCGAGCCGGTAGTGGAACTGGAGTCCATGCAGAGGGCAGACGCGTGCTGTTGCCAGGGGTGCTTGCCTCAACACGAAGGACCGATCCCCTGCTCTGCTGAATCAGCTTTGTGCCAGCTTCCATCGCGCATTCGTTATCGTTTTGTCTGCTGCATGCACAAGACGGCCCGGTCCGGACCCAGCACATGACGCGGCAGTAGCCGAGTCGAAGGCTTGTTGACATCCGGCGGCAGCTTGAGCTCAAGTCTGAGAAGCTGTCTTCCACGAAAACCGTCGAAACTTCAGAAGCCGAAATGCAAGGAGAACTGGATCCAGCCTGGGTTTGTTGGTCAGATAAAGCCATAGCTGCACCCAGCATGGGCGTGACCATGGACGAGAACGAGTCAGATCCGGAGCCTGAGCGGACCGCGGGCTTGGGAGGGTTTTTTTTGATGCCGTTGCCTTTCGTTGGATTTTATTGTCTAAAGTCTCGAGGTTTGTTACTGCAGGATATCGAAGGATGGTGCAGGTGCAGGCCACTGCTGCCAAATCCATGCCCGCCCATCCGCCGATGTTGCGCTGCGGACCTGTGAAGGAGCTTGCCGGAAGAGCCTGTTCGACTTTTGGTTGACAGAGAAGACCACCACATCGGTCGCTTGCAGGCCATTTGACTTTCCCAGGATGTGCAGCACATCAGTGGCAGTGAGACGAAGAGCACTGGGCAGCTTGCTTGGCCTGAGAGGTCTACAGCTACGATCACGTTCCAGCCTTACGGCATGAGGGTTCTCAGTTGCTGCAACTGTTGCGCAGTGCCCCCGACATGATTGACTTGTTATCAGCGGCGCTCATGTTCCGTGCCTGGAAAATCCTCCTGGAAGAGACTTGAGGTCGGGCTGCTCTTCAAAATCTGCGAATTGCTGACCGGTCATGGCGTGGACATCTGTACCGTGCCAACACAGTCAGAAGAGACACAGGACTACATGTGTAGTTGTCAAAATTATGGTCCCTTTTGGGGTACCCTAAATAATAGGTGCCGTATTAAAATAAGGACCCAAAGAGGGACCATAATCTCGACAACCACCCACATGACGACACGTGCTTCTGCCTTGTGCAGCCTCTGCAAAGGCAGCGCAATCATCAATACGTCAGACAACGGCATTGCATCTGTTCTGCATGTATTGGATGTGGTCGACGTCTCCTGAATTGATTCAATCCTTCACGTTGAAGCCTTGGAGGTCATCTTGTTGGAGTAGTTGCAACCGGCATGACCTGTTTTTAGCTTTTGTGGCCTTTATGATGGTTGTGTGTCGTTGTGGTTGTTACGTTGTTCGCCGCAGCTGCTGATTCTCCTTCTGGTGCTGGTGTCTTTCCTGGGTGTCTCGGCACCTGGTACGCATCAATACTCGAAGGTCTACAATGAGTTCGAGGTGCGCATCGCTCGCCCGGCGGATACTGTGGGCGTGATGGACTGGCGCCCGATCAAAATAGATTATAGGAAAAGGGAAGCTTGACGGCCTCGCTTATCCCTTGCGATTTTGTTTCGATTTCGAAACCTCCCGGTACCGAGGTTTAGTCGTATTGACTCTGGAATCGTAAGACTCCATCAGAAAGGCTTCCATTGTTTGCTCGATGTTGCAGTGACCTTGTCAAACTCCCCTGCTGGCCAGCCATGCGACTCAGGTGCCGTGAGTTGGAGGAGATGTTGGAGAAGACCCGAGGCACGGTGACGCACGGCGTTGATTGCTCAGGATTGCCTGACAGCTGAGTTCGTGCAGTTAAAGTCTTGTTGAGAAAGCCGGGATGTTGCAAGTTTTACTTCTGCTGCCCGGCTTCCCGCAATTTTGTTCCGAATGTCGAGTGGCTGTAGCGTTTATTCGGTTATCAGTTGAACGTCCCGCCCTTTCGTCGACTTGTTTGTTGGTATCCTGAATGTCTTGAAACGGACCGGTTTTGTTCCCTTGTGAAGCCGAATGAGACGGCTTCAGGCATACCACGATCTTCGACACTTTATCGTACTCCACATGCTGGGAACAAGGATAGTTTTTTCATGGCTGCCTTTCCTAATTAATGCTTCGAGTAATTTCACAACACCCGATCTGCGCAGTGGTGGCATTGTCATCGAATTTCGTATTCTTGTCATAGTTTGTATCCTTCTCGAAGTTGGATTTACTGTGTTTTGTTGTTAGTCTCGGTGGTGCTGCTAGTGGTGCTGTTGATGCTAGTTGTAGGTCCTGCCTTCGACAACTCCCTCGTCGCCGTTTCCAAGCGCCTCTCGGTGAATCCTGACCTGGTGAGTGCTGCTTGGATGCATTGGCATGAAGCGATTGCTCCTCCAGAATCCTCCTGCATCTGATACTCAGACGTTTAGGTGCCGGCAGTGCAAGTCAATTCGCGAACAATCGATGAGAGTGGGACTGATTGAAGAATACATGCAATCTTTGCAGGCTGTATTGGGGAAATTTACAGGCTTAGTCCGTTCAGGACTTTGTAGCTTGTTACGAGCAATGGAATCGGGAGGTTGTGACCTTCAAGGAAGTTCAAGCCAGCAGCGAGCCAAAGCCTCAGCAGCCGGGGAAGTTGTGAGGAAGGGAGAGGTGTTTCTGCACAGGGAGGGGCCCCGCAAGTGAAGAAGCTTGATGAGACAGCCTCATTGAATCGGCAGAATTTGTCACCATCGTCAGTGAGCGACGTGCAGCCACTTCATGTCAGTGGGTTGCCGGTTGCAGCATCGCGACAGCGACTGTCGCTGCTGTTGCTGCTGCTTCTTTTCCTATACTGCGGATTCTGTCCGTCCGGCGACGACCGTGAGGGCTAGTCCAGTACTACAACTACTACTACTACTACTAGTACTACTACTACTACTACTCCTGCTACTACTGCTGCTGCTGCTGCTACTACTACTACTACTACTACTACTACTACACTACTACACTACTACTACTACATCTCTACTACTACTACTACTACTACTACTACTACTACAACACTACTACTACCAGTACTACTACACTACTACTACTGCTACTACTGCTACTACTGCTACTACTGCTACTACTGCTACTACTACTACTACTACTACTACTACTACTACTACCACAACTACTACTTATTTCTATTTCTACTTCTGGGCTACTGCCGTGGCAGCTGCCCCTGTCACTGCTTCGTCTACGAGATTTCATTTGAGTGCAGCTCAAGCCACGAGTACGTTGTCTGATGGTGCTTGTTTTGATGGCCAAGGCGTGAGCTTCGTTACCACCTGGTGCTGGAAGGGATCAATCAGGTGACTGGTCCTGTTTCTGTTTTGAGGTCATGTATCTCGGGTTCGATTTTGTGTTTCAGCCTACGTGGATGACAGCCATGTCGGTGGAGTCGGACTTCCCAACCGCAAGACAATACGAGAAGCCGCAGTAGCTACGTTTGCCCGTCTCTTAGGCTATCAAGCAGCTATCGCCGAGAGAAGTACAGCAAAAATCCGCAGCCCGTAACATGAGCCGCAAACTCTGCCCGGGTGTGGCTTACCCTGACTCTGAGGCCGGCTTGCTAACCTACACCGCGCTGGTACTCTTTCGCTGTGGCTTCAGCAACTGGGCTCTGTAAGGTCTCAGATACGGTGACATCCAAGGGCAGGCGGCTCCCAGCATTTTATCTGGGGCTGCGGACCGGCTGCGGGGTACGAAGCCCTTTTACCTGCTCCGGGAAGTCGCGGTGCATGTGCTCGAGGTATCCTTCATGCGACGATCTCGACAAGTGAGGCCTGTTTGCGGGGATGCATGAAGATGCAATTAGCGGAACCGCATCGCCTAGCAGCTTGATTCTGTGCAGGGACATATCGTGGACACCTTCGATCTCTCCACAAAGTCAGCAGAGGCTGAAAGCCTTCTTCGCTCCTATTTGGACGTGCCGAACGGCGGAGGCCGGTCTGCATCAAAGTACACATCGGCGGCACAAGACACTGGGTGCTTGCGATCCTGTGACTTTCAGTAAATGTAGAAGTCGACTTCTTACGCATCGATGTGCAACATTGCCCTGTGAGAGAGCTTTGGCAAGGTGGCGGTGGCACCGGCAAGGACCCTGCCGCAGCATGCATAGCCTTCTCTGCACTGCAGCTTCTCCAGCCTCCGGGTGTCTGGCAAGGAGACGACCCCCCTGCCCTTCCACGCGATCGAGTCGGATCCAGATATGCAGGCTCACGTGCAAAGCTGCTGCTTTTATCTAAACCCCTATAAGCATGCGCACTGCATTGCTCATGCAACTGGCACGCCACATGCCGCTGCAGTGCACGTCCGGCAGCATGCCTGCGTCGCTCAGCGGCTCAATTCAGTCACAAACTCACATGCACATGTAGCGTGTCACTCGTCGAGGTTTGGTCAGTCTGGTCTAAGGCAGTCTAAGGCAGCTATGCAAGTCCAAGGGTATCATCGTTCCAGAGAGGTAGATGTCCATGCAGGGATTGCGGTCCCCCTGTTTGTTAAGTCGTCGGTCCAGCGGGCTCCAACTGTGCCAGCTCTGTTGTGATGGCCAGCCATGAGCTACGGCCGGCTGCATGTTCCGATCGTGTGCCTCGGCAGATGCCGACTTTGTCCCAGTGAACGGTGAGTTTTATTGAGTTTTGGTTCGGAAGTTTGGCTCTCGAGAATGATGATGCCTCTTACAATCATAGAAGAGGTTGGGCTCACTGCGGGATCGCTGGTGCGTGGCGCTGAAGCCTCCCGGCTTTGCTGCTGCAGCCGCCCATCCCACGCCCTCTTTGGAAGCCACGCTGAAGCCTTTCCTTCGGCGGGAGCGCATCTTGACACTTTTTCATTCCCAGCCTTGTGTATGGCGGCAATGAATCCGCCTTAGGTTCTATCTCGTTCCCTATCAGACCCCAGAAGGATGCGGAGGGGCTGGCCTTTGTGCAGGTCCCAGCTACTCGCAGCAGCTCTCCCTCTCCTTTCGACTCATGAGCACCTGTGGAAGCAAGGTGACGACGGATGATGGGATGCGCAAGTGGATCGACGAGATGTTGATGCTGGGCGGAATAAAGCCTACATGAGCATAGTTGATGCCGCCGATGCAAGTTGATGCCGCCGATGCTCTTCTGCAGCTCCCCAGGCGACGAGGTCTGGTTCGCAGTCGCTACCGGGTCTTGGCTGACGTCGCGGCCAGAAGTGGCCCTCTCCTTGCAGACGGCAGATTTCGGGAGTCCGGCAACCTGCAAGCAGGCAGGAGCAGCCTCTTCGGTCTTGCGGAGAGCCTCAGTATGCTGTAGTACGGTGAAGGTGATGGTAAGTCGGACAGCTTCGAGTTCGAGCTCTACAGCGGTGTCACGGCTGCAATGCCAAGAGCGCCAGGACGGTAGTTCCAGTCGCTGTAGCATTGTGCAGGCCCAACGACATGTCCGGCTGACGAGACGATCATCACCGAGCCTTGGGCCAAAGCATCGATGTGCTGCGACACCTGCAAACGACGAGAGAGTGAATCATGCCACGGCAGTGTTCAGACCAGGCATTGTACCTGGTGAAGGGCACGCCGTCTACGAAGGTGGCCCATAAGATCCGGCGCAGCTTCTGGGAAGGAGGTGCCCCTGTGCTGCCGCTCGTTCAAGACTACTGCTGCAAATCCTTATTGCGTCACAGATTGTCACAGCGTAGGTTTGCTGCTGGCATCGATGCTCTCTGAGTGTGTTTTGTGCGAGTCCCCGAGGCACGATCCCGTGTTTCACACACCCGCACGCCCTGTTGATACGGACGATGCGATGTTGGAGGGCACCGGTCTCTGCAGAGGCCTGGAGGTTTCTAGGGTGCATTGGGGTGCTTTGAAGCCACCGAAAACCTGGTGCCACCCTAGGTGCCCTGGCAATGCAGCTCTTCGAGCTGGAGATGCCTGACCCCTTCCGCTCTTGGGAGACTCTTCGCATCACTGCCAAGGTGCCAAAGGCCGAGCTGGCGTGTCAGCAACTTGCCCCGTCGTCTGGACTTACCCGTGCTTCTGTCATCCACAGGAGTGGCTTCATGTCCATCCTCTTCCAGAGTTCGCGGACAATCAGGATTCCGAGGATTTCTGGTAAGAAGCCGCGAGGGAAAACAGCTGTCTTTCAGACTTGGCGAGTCTGCACTTCCATGTAGCTCGATTTTGGGACATTACGTGGGGGGGTGATCTGCCAGGCGTTGATGCAGATGTGGAAGAGCAACGCGCCCCTCGCTTCCGACATGAGCGTTTTTTCTGGCTTCCTCCACAGGACTGCGGCAAGAGCTTTTTGCAGCTTGCTGATGCTGCCTTGACAAAGGTCTGGCTTGGCGTTGGAGCGCTCCCACACCAACCTGACGAGCTTGAGCGAAGCCGCCGATTTTCCTTCTCCTGGCCTTAGCCACGTTCCTTCACTCGGCGAGCTGCTTGGCCCAGAGCTCGACCCAAAGCCCCTCCTCGTGTATGCTTGACGTTCGGCTAGTTGTATGGCTCAGGATTCAAGAAGAGCTCCCTGGCTGAATTCGGTGACCTGTCAGCCTGCATCAAAGATGGTCTTTTGTAGCGGTAGGCAGCACCATAAGAACCGCACCGGGTGCAGGTGTTCCAATCACAGCGAAAGGGACGATCGGCTTCGTGCTTGCTCCTTTAACTCCGAGGAGCAGCCGACACCACAGGAGCCAATGCGAACCTTCCTTGAGCATGCTACGTCACTTCGCCGCTACGTCACAAGCTACAAGCCCTGAAAGACCCCTGCACAAGAACACCATGTAGTGACTTGTCTGAGAGTGCTGGACGTGAGATCTTCGCACGCATCCTTGCTCGCTTGTCGGCTGTTGCCGAACAGGAACCTGAGAAAGAACAAGAACCTGGACAGTCCCGATCCCAGTTTGCTCTTTCGAAGCTCTTGAGACCATCATGAACCGCAATGAAGCGCACAAAACACGATAGCACCCAGCCCTGTCGCCAGCAAAGATTGTGGTGCAGGCTTCTCGTCCTCATTTTCCTTCGAACATGCCTTCCACGCTTCATCAGTTGCCATATAAGACTTTGGCGTAAAAGCTTTCACCTTTTCTCGTGGTGGGTGTCGTGGAATCTCGGTTCTCTTTACCAAAGCTACATAATCTACATCACCCGCTAGCGTGTAGTTGGCCTCGACCTTTTCGGCTCAAACGTGCTAATTAGCGAGAATCACAATATGTGATCGGAAAAGTGTTGTGCAAATCGCTGACAGCCAGCCAGCATCACACAAAACCGTGAGCAGACAGTAGAATAATCCTTTTCCGGTTCATACAATCCAGTAGCAATGGATCCTCTCGATCCGGGCACCTCGAAAGCAGCATCGATAGCCACTGCTGCTGCAACTGTCAAGGTCGCGGGCGCACCGCCCCTGAGCACGTCGAAGGCTGCGAGCTGTTTGTCTCCGGTCCCCAGAGTGGTGCCTGTTCCTCGGGCGCCCTTGGGGCCCCCAATTGGCGGGCCAGTGGGACCGTTCATATCGGGACCTGGTCCAGAGCTGCCAGTCAAGGCGCCTCCGACACATGGCATTTCCGCGAAAATGCCGCCACCCCCCCAATTTGAAGTAGTGTCGGGTGGCGTCATCGGTGTAAAAATGCCGCCAGTTGGCCCTCCACCGCTTGCTCCTCCACAGATGTTGTCAACTTCTCTGCCGGTCCTTCCTCCCGGCCTGGGTTTGGCCCCGCCAGTTGGGCCACTGCCAGCCGTCTTGCTGGAGCCACCCGCAGGCTTGCTCGCAGCTGTGGATGCCGCAGTGGTGCGTGCAGGTGCTCCCGGCCCTGGAGCAGCGCCGGCGGGACCTGTTGAGAAGCTGGAATGGCAGGCGCACACGTCGCCTGAAGGTATCCCGTTCTTCTTTTGCAAGAAGACCGGTGAGTCAAGATGGGTGCGGCCATGTGGGCCAGGCGACACCATCGTGGAAGTCAAAGCGGAGGAGGTGCGAAAAGAGCCGAAGGCCGGGTCACTGAAGGACAAGCTCGGTGAGCCCGAAACTTGGGAAAGCATTGGGAAGACAGGGTGGACACGGGTTGAAACGGACAAGGGGTACACATATTTCTACCACAAGAAGCAGAAAAAGACCTCATGGACTTGTCCACCCGAGATAGCGAAGGAGGTGGCAGCGTTGGATGGAAGCTTGGGGGCTGCAGACGAGGAGGAAAACAAAGAGGAGGCGGATGGCAAGGAGGGTGCTGAAGAGACACAGGATGCTCCGCAGACCGAGCCCGCTGATGGGGACGAAGAAGAACCCAAGAAGCAGACGCGTGCAGAGCGGGCAGAGAAGCGGGCGCATCAGGTGGAAGAGGAGCAGAAAGCTGCCAAGGAGAAGGACAAGCTGCGGAACTTTAAGCAGCTTCTGGTGGAGAAAGGTGTTCGGGCCTTTGACAAGTACGACAAATGGGTCCCCAAACTGATGCACGACCCTCGTTTCACAGCAGTGACTAGCCTCAAGGAAAGAAGGCTCCTTTTCGAGATGCTTGCTAAAAAGATCGAAACAGAGAAGCGCAAGACACAGGCCGTCTGCAAGAGTCGAGGGCGAGAAGCCTTCAAAGAGCTGGTGGACAAAGCCGACCAGCTGGACTTGCTTGCAGGGCGAACGGTCGAGAAGGCGCTGGCTAGCATGGAACGTCGCTTCGGCGATGAGGCGCAATGGGATGCCGTGCCGGAACGCGATCGGGAGCGCATGGTTGCAGAGGCGGTTGCCGAGGCCACCAAGAGAGTGGAGAAGCAGAAGGAGGAGGCGCGGGCGAGGTTCCGCGCCGCGGTGACCGAGGGCCTACGGGGCAAGGAGGAGGACCCCCCAGCATTCTCCAAGGCCAGGCGGTGGCTGGAGCAAGACCCTTCCTGGGAACAGCTGGGGTCTACGGAGCGCGAGAACCTCTATGGCCGTCTGGCCCGTGAACTGAAGGATGCCAAGAGAAAGCAGGACGCCAAGAAGCGGGAGGTGCAGCAGGAGTTGGAGGAAGCCCGCAAGAAGCGGAAGCTCGGAGAGGCAGAGGAGAAGATCTTCAGCGTTTTGTCGGAGCGCATGAAGAACCCATTCAGCATGACCTGGGAAGAGGCCCTGATAGACTTTGTGATCAGGGCATCCTGTTTGTGCTAGAGTCGCACCAGAGGCTCTGCTAACTACCCAGAATCTCCATCTACTGTACTGTACCGACTATGCCTAGCTCGCACTTAGGGCCCTGTCCCTTGTCCAGGCAAAGCCGGAGGTGCAAGAACTGCAGCTGCAGAAGACGTTTGGCTTGAGGGACAATGAGCTTGAGCAGCTTTGGCTAGACTACCAACGGAGGGCAATAGACGCCCGGAGGGAGGCCCTGTCGGCTAAAGTTTTTTCCCGGCTATTCACATAGGTGGCTGTAATGCGCTCATCTGCTTCATAGCTGCCTGCCCTGCGTGCTTGAGCCGCCAGGCCTGGCTGTGTATTCTGGATTCTGCCGGCTTCGAAGTTATCGGGCCAGAGCTGGAATTCGAGGACCTGTAGCATTGACAGCTTTTTTGGTAGAGGTTCCTTGTACCTGTACGTCGCGGGCTGGGCTCGCCCTCAGAGACTGCGCTGCCGCACTGAACCTTGGAGGAGGTTGTCCAGAGAGCCTTCGACGCAAAAACGGACGTGGCCACGCAGAAGGCATTCGAAGGCATGCCCGAGGACGCGGGACGGTGGAAACTAGAGCTTTCCTGTTGCCGGGGAGTCGTTGTGAATGGCTGTGGCGGGATCTACATCGTAATGGTCATGGTTTCCGCTGGTGTTTGATTTTCTTTTCATCATGCATGCGAGGATGTGCTGAAGGAAAGTTGGAAGCAGTGGCGAGAGCGCGCCTACGAGCTGGCAGTGGAAGACTGTCAGCAGTGGCTACGCACCTGCCAGCACCTGCGGGGCTGCCACTTGGCATTCCGAAGCCAGTTAGAATTAGGGCATGAAAACAGGCGGGGGGGGGGGGGGGGTAAATCTGGTTCTGTGCCGCTGTGCAACAAGGCGAAGATGTAGAGCCCACTGGTGGTGATGATTTCGATCGGCTGATGCGCAGATTGGCGGCAAAGGATATCCGCTTCAGGAGACTGGATGGACGGCCTGAGCAGCAGACAAGCCTCTTTGACAGCAAATGGCCTCTGTATGGTGCAGTTTTTTTCATCAGATGTTGAAGCCGAAGCTTCCCCTACATGCTGAGCCCACGGTTACTCAGGACTGCTGGCGGGACGTCTGCGAGAGCTGCGCAGCCTCCGTGGACAGAAGAAGGATGAGGGCGAGGAGGAGGAATACATGTGAGCACGTGCGACGGTGGCGTCTTTGAGCCCGTTACGCACTGTGGGCCTGATCTCGAGAGATGGCCAGACGCAGAACCCGGCACGCCCGACCCGAGAACTGCCAGCGCAGGCAGAGAAGAAGAGACTGTTATTGACTGTTATAGTGCAGCTGTGCAGGCCATCGGTTTGATAGCACACATATTTACTCCAGGAGAAGGGTTTGCCAGGCTTTAGATAACTGTAGCTCCTTCGATTCTGTGGAGCGATCGCATTCAAAGCCTGCTTCGCTTTGGCCCTATTCCCGGCATATCTGTGCCAGATTGCAGCGTATTCCACAATTTGTAACCCCATGCAAGTATCCCTGTCAACTGCAGGAATAAACCGTTTCCTTTGTGTCTGACACTCCTGCTTTGGACCATTTCGGATACTGGTTCCGATCCTTTAGTGACAGAAGTTTTCTGCTTGACCAGCCATACTGAGGACGAGGGAACACCCAGAGCGGGCACAGGACAAGACACCAAAGGCCTCTGCAAGAAAGATGCCGGGATCTCGGGACAGGTGTGCTTAACGCTGTGGCTGCTCTGCACATACACTGGGCAATTCATTTCGGCAAGGTCCGTGCAGTTTGTCAATGGGGACGCGGCTTTGGCTTGTTTGTGAAGCGACTGAGTGACCCATGCTCGAAGACGCCATTCAGACTAGCACGGCTCAGTATACAAGCTGCTGCACCCAACGTTTTTGATTGGATTGTCATTTGGGAAATGTGAAACATAGCGTTGATCCTCGTATGTCCCAGTGCTGCCGAGGTGTGTTGTACCAGAAGGGTCACTGGCCTCAAGCACCGAGGTTTACACAGGAAACTGCAAGCAATTTCCAGATGGGGAGCGGCGGCATGGACTTGGTACCTACGCTGCTGGCCACGCAGATAGGGCTGTGGAGTGGAGCGGTCTTGTGCTCGTGTTAGCTGATGAGTGTGCGTGTTGAGTCTCGAAATGTAAGCTACACTCTCGGTGCCACCCTACAGCTTGTTCGTCGTACTCGTGAAAGCCGCCTCCTGACTCAGGTCTACTCCAGTGGCACGCATGACATCTACAAGCAGTGACTCATCGGAACAGAAGGGGGTTCTGGAGAGGCTGTTTGCCGGCGAACAGAGCCCAATGCTATGAATCTTCAACCCCCAACCAAGGTACCATGGACAGTGGCATGAGGACGTTCATGTGATGTTGATTTGGAAAGTTGCGATGCTTTCGGTTGCATGCATTACTGTAGCCTTTGCAAAATTTAAGTTGCAGGCTCGGGGCTTGGCTTTTCGTAGGTGGGAGGCCAAGCGAGGCTAATGGCCAGACTCGTTGTAGGTGTAGAGAGTCACAGCAATGTCGCGGCAAATGGTCTCGAGTCGAGCAGGACAAGAAACATGGATACGGCGTGCTCTTCTATCGCAACGGCGGGGTGTATGTTTCTCGCATGCATGTAGACCACGTTTGCCAAGTTCTGAGCACTTGGAACCGATGCAAAAATACTTAAAATAACATTCCCAGGTGGGACAGTGGCGGAACAACCAGAAGCACGGCCTTGGCGTGCTGCTGGACACGGCCTCGCAGGTCTCGAGCTTCACTGCTAGAAAGGGCCGAGGATTTGCGGTTTAGGGTTTAGTGCATTGCAGTCCCTGCTCAGGAAGGGTTTAGGAGCTAGGATGAGTTGAGGGTTTTAGTGCTGCGCCATGGACCCACGAACAGATGACAACTGCGTCTGGAGATGCGGATCCCATGCAGCTGGCAGAGTTGCATTCATCGATCTGTTTCCCTGCCGAGCTGTCAATATCTGGCGGACCCTGTTGTTGTTGTTGCCCTTGGTTATGTCCCGGGCCTTTCTTTTTGTGTTTTTTTGCAGGCAGTATTTGTAGAGGTCCGAATGCTGTGTTTTCGGGCATTTCAACAGAACCGAAACCTGGTTGTTGCAGTATTCGCAGCTCTGCCAGGGGTCAGCATGCTAAGGGCAGTGGCCCCCCAACAACTCAGCTAGAGCTTCGCCGCGTATCAAGTTACGTGTGTGTGTGTGTATGTATGTATGTATGTATGTATGTATGTATGTATGCATAGCTGTGTATATGTTCGTGTTTGTATTTGTACTCGTGCGCCATGCTGGTTCAGTTCAGCTTTGCGAAGAAACAAGGAACCATGCACCACCTCAAATTCCTTTGCAGGAATTCAGGTGCATGGGTCCCTCTGAGTTGAGTTGAGCAGGTAGAGCAGAATAGGTACTGGTACAACACTTAAAGACTTAAAGATGCAAAGGTGACAGGTAATCATCCGTATCTTCGTGCTTTCGATTTTTGCACGGGCAGAGTTAGTCGATGCAGGAACCGGCGGATGCTTGGCCACAATGACATGGTTGTGGCAGTTGTGAGGCATAGCAGCTGGCACTGTGACATCTGACCGGGAGTTTCGTCTCTTCGAGACGATATCTAGCAGCTAATACTGTCCTCGTGGCGAGTCCCTACCGTCATTGGATTCAGCTGGGGGAATCTAAGGGGATGCCTACCTACCGCTATGAGGGCCTTTGGAAGGAGGACACGATGATCGGGTTGGGGTTTCGGTCGGGCTCCTCTTGCTGGGTTTTCTCCAGGATCTAGGCCACTGCGCAGGGAACACCCAGAGCACATTCTCAACATTGCCGGTTCTTCGGGTTTGTATCCGCTGTCAAGGCTTGAGTGAACACTAGTGCCGCTTTCCTGTGATGGCGCAGGATCAACAGCATGGGCTCGGTGCTGAAGAGCAAGATTTGGTGTTGCCTGTCTGCGGTGGATTTCAGAATTTCCCTCTTGAAGTGGCTTAGCAGGAGTCTGTGCGCACGGTTGCAGCTTATGAGCCTGCTTCGGCATGACACCGTCTTCAACTGCGCCACGACCTGTGCTGCCGAGGTCATATTTCGGAAACTTCTCAGCTGGACAGCGAGCTTTGACTGCATGAGTTTGCTGTGCCGTGGGGTCATAGATCATTTATGCCTCGGTTCCCAGCGTCACCATCTTCTTGTTGTTCTGGCCAGATCAGGTAGTGGCCTCGGCATCCGGATGAACCTTGCCAAGCTCGGCTCCAACGGCGGCATCGAGGTGATGGACAGCAACAACCGAAACTTGGCTCGGTCTGCATGCTGGAGTATTTTGAGCATTATAGTATTACATGGCGTGGGCAGTTTTCACAGGAGTTGTTTGTAAAAGATTTGGGACGCCTTCGCCAGCTCGTCTCCGGGGAAGACCAAGATGCGAGCGTCTTGTGATTCCAGCGCTCTTGGGGCCAGTCGCACATGTGCAATTCCGAAGTCATGATCCAATTGCCCAGGCGCGCTGCCCTTTCAAGATGCATTGCTCGAAGAGCTGAATGTGTCCAGACTGAACCAGCTACTACGAAGAGACATGTTCTCCGGAGCGAAGTTGCATTTGATAGGGCGATCGCGACTCATGACTGTAATCTTATTAGAATCGGAATGCATGGATTTGGGGCCTGCAGCATGTGTCAGAGTATTCGCGGTCATCCTGCACATCGTTTGTCGTTGCTTCCGCTGTGCTGCAGATTGAAGGCTTTGTACCAACAAACCACAGAGCTGGAGTTGCAGAGGAAGCACGGCACTCAGATGCTTTGCTCTTGGCGAACTTCGGGCCCGTACTTATGCCCTTCTTGTTGCACTTCGTGCATGCTTCCTGCTAGGTCCTCACCGATTATGGCGGAAGGGCGCTTTGGCTGCCCTAGACCCTAAACCCTGAACCCTTCCTCGCCTGGCATGTCCGAGTTGTGAGAGTGTAAAACATGCCTTCGTGTTGTCACCAATTTGAGGCGAGCTGCTGCCAACTCCGTGGCTGCAGGTGCGGGCGGTCAGGGCCCTCCGGCGCCGGATGCGACTGGATGCTTGCATTGCTGGTCTTCACGAAATGCACACTAACCAATTTTCATGGAGCACTTGGCAGGTGGCAGCACCTACCACTTCAGCAATTCACAAGATGCAGCTGCCCGCACATCGCTTGCCGATTTGGCTTTCACTTCTCACAGCCAACCAGAGGCCGGGACCCATGTGGAGCAGTAGTTGCAGGTTCCGGTGTCAGCAACGCCTTCCAGGCGATTCCATTGCAGAGTGGCCAGTCTCAGGCCACCAACGAGAGCGCTGCTTGGCTGGACGAAAAACGATTTGCGTTGCCATGCCGGGCTGCTACGGTGCCGTGCTTCGACAGAAACGTGTCCGGAAGGGAAGCACATCGACGGCTAGCGCCAAGAGAAGCACGCCAGCAATGATGATCCCACGCAATGGGCCCCGTTCTCAGTTACGCCAGAGGTAAGCTTTGCTTAGCTTCAAGAACGCCTGCCTCCATAACTTGGAGCATATAGCTGCTTCAGTTACTGGGGAGCCTAGGGGAGTTTGAAGGCAGCCTCGGGTCTTGTCATCTTTACCAAGGAAACTTAAACAGTCATTTGAGATCTGGCCCGCGCAGGCAACAGCGCAGGCAACAGGGGGTTTGGGTGAGTTCTTGTAAGTTCGGAGCGGAGGGGCGCACAGCGCACACATCCGTGTAAATTTTCTTGCAAGGCTTGGGTCAACCAGCCGAAAGATCAAACGTTGAGAACGGACATGAAGAGACACTATCATCCACACGGCAACGATCGAGATCAAGGCGAATGCAACAGAGTGTGCAGAAATGGGGCTTGAGGTGTCTGTGTGGTGGTGTTTTCAGGTTCAATTAATCGGATTTCTTGCGGGTTTAGATCCCTGTTGCTACCAGCAGACGGAAGCAGGAGTTGCGGAAATGTGCAGGTTAAGCCAGAGGAATCAGTGCGATAGGGGGGGTTGAGCAAAACACAACCAATCTCTAAAACACCGCAGAACCCCGAAAGGGATGGTGTGCCACGGCTTGTGAGCTGTCAAGGTCTAACAACGACCTGGGAGAGACCCCATCTACGCCAGCTTTGCAGGCTGGTGCTGTGACTCAGCTTAAGGAGATCTTCGGGAGGCACATTGATGATGCAGGTCGCATTATGGGTCCCAAGCGTCTTGTTGCTCCTGTGTCGGAATTGGCTCGGTGCTAGGCTCTGGTCCAGACGCAGTCATCGTAGCGTAGCCGCGCAGCCCTCTTCCCACGCTACAGCCATGGCACGGCAGCGCACAGTCCTCGCCCTGGCTATGGCCTTGGCAGCTTGCTGCTATTCGGTGAGCTTTGTGGGGCAGGGCCTGCAGCCCACGGGACGCGTCCCGCAGACCGCCGCACGTGCAGAGGCCAAGAAGGCACCCAAGAAGAAAGCCAAGGCACCGGGAATCCGAAAGCTTCTTCCCCTCTGTGACCAGCTCAGTTGGCTTTCTTGCTCTGCTCTCTGCCATTACCCTGCCAGGGACCCTGGGTGGGCCCGAAGAAGGGATCCTGGGTGAAGATTTTGCGACCAGAGTCTTACTGGTTCCAGCAGCGTGGTCAGGTTGTGCATCTCGGCTTCGTTGGCTTCAGTCGCCATGCTCCGGTCCAGTCGTGTGGATAGTGCTAGCTCAGGAACGTGAATCAAAAGCCCGAAGTGAAGTACCCGGTGACCGTGAAGTTTGACTCGGTGAACTATGCCAACGTCAATACGAACGGCTATGCGCTCTGGGAGGCAGGCTTATTAGGGAGCGAAGAATAGCGAAACCTCAGCGCTGACGTTGTGTAGACCGCATAGGCGCAGAATCGCACTGAAACGGGATGCAGAAGCTGCAAGGTGATCGAAGCTCCGGCTCCTGGCCCGGGAGAGGTCTAAGCATTCCCGGCTGTCCTACTTCCGCTCATGCACTCGATTGCTGAAAGAGATTGTGCGGGCATGAGCTCATGATACAGATCGCAAGCTATATTGCTACAGCATATGCAATGTCTCAAGTGTCCCATGCGGCCCATGCCTGCCTCCGACTTCCGTAACGCCGGCGAAATGCAGCTTGATGCTGCCTGCGTCCTGTTTACGAGAATAACTTTGAAGCATCGGTACAACACAACAGGTTTGCTAAATCTTAGCGTCGGCATCAGCGCGCGAGCTCATGTCCTGCACAGACGTGAAGCCCAGCAAATGATGTGACAGAGGCAATCGTCTCAGAGTTTCCCATGCTGTCGTTTTTGAAGTCTGAGGCCACGGAAGAGAGCCAAAAAGCACAGTCGCCGAACATCCTGACATGGCAGCAGCTAGGAGGCTGTAGATGAAACGAAGTGTCAGCTGAGGCGACTTTCTGTGGCGGTGGCTTCATGGGGCAGCGGATTACCAGTCCTTCTGGGACCTCCATGGGCTCCTTTGTCCGCAACGTCATGCTTGGAAGCTGCCCAGAATTCTTAAGGGTCCCGCTAAGGCCAAGCGACTCCCATGCAGTACGGTGTCGTCAACGGGCCTGTGGGCTCTGACCGCCGAAGCTCCAGCGAGAGTGCCTGAAATCTGCAACTGACAGGCAGAACTTACAGCTGGTTGAACTGGGACATACGGTGACTGTTGACATCGTTTTGTCGTGGAGAAAGTCGGTTTTGGGAGGACGACAACACGCATCACGAACATGCTGGTTATCTGGCTTTGCATGTGGTCCCAAGGCGGCAACACCGCATCCTTCACGGAAACCTCGGGCCGCCGATTTTCACCATCTTCACCGAACGGCCATGTTGCCAGTGCTTTGCTTGAAATGAGCACGTCCGAAGCTGGACAAGCATAGTGTTGACGAGTTGGGACATAATTAAGGAAAGTCTACAGACAGTCCCCACCTCAGACATTGACCTTGTGCCATCGCTTGCGTGTGCCTTTGGCTTGAAATCTACCTTTTGAATCTGTAGCACGCAGGTGCAGAAGGTGGATTCGTCTTCTCCATGTACGAAGAAAACGACCTGATCTCCCCTCAGGCAGTTCCTGATTCTTTGCCTCCCCAGGTAATTGTCCTTGGGCTCATTACCTGTTGCAGATCACTCTGCTGTTTTTTTGCTGCGTAGGTTTCTCGCATCCATGGGCGGACAATTCCGGAGGAAAAGCAAAGTGGCTTTGGCCGCATTGTCCAGGGCAAGGGTTGGATGGAGCCGAGCTTGGCAGCCCATGCTGCGGTTGCAAGTTGTATGAACCTCTTCGTGCACCATGTGGCCGTCGTTACGAGGAGGCTCTCAATGCAACAAGCTTGAACACAGAAACTGAGGCAGTTTTGACTTGGATGGTGGCAAGGTCAGGAATGGAAGCAAGGAAGCCACGTGGGAACCAGGACAGTGCGACATGCAGCTACGACAAGTGCCACGGGCTTCCACGGGCTGGTCATGCTTGGTTTCAACATCTGAGCGTTCGGCCTTGGTTTAGTTGATAAATGGCAGGATCTGCACAGTCACAGACCTTGCCGGGAGGAAGGCGCATTTCCGAGGACAGCCACAGCGAACTGGTGGTTTTAGAGTGGGGCGCCTTCATCCATGGGGAAGGGTCGGGGCCCGCAGGTCGTGATTAGTGCTTCACAGGGGTTTTCATCTACGGGGAAGGGGCGGGGCCCACATGGCGTACAGTGCTTCCCAAATAAAAAAATTCAATCGCAAGGGCCACAAGGTTATGGATTATGATAAAGTCGCTGCCTGATCTTGCGCAGTCTACGTGTCCAGGATCCCGGGGCACCGCTGCCGCCTGCAGCATCGAAGGCTAGCAAGAGGCCGCAGACCATTCGGAAGTCTCCACTTCTTTGGACAGAGGACTCGCCGGCGCCTTTGCATGTGCGGTTGCGGTCGCAAGGCAAGAGTCAGTTGGCGAGAATCACTACTGCGGCACAACCTCTTCGACACATGCCAGTTTAGCCGTGTCGAATCTGGAATCATGGCCTGAAACTGCATGGTAAATCCGGGGCCGAGTCATTAGTGCCATTACACTGTTGTATTCCTTCTACCTTCAATGTGTGCCTGCCTCTTCCATAGTATGGCCGTTTCCGATTGACACCTTTGTTGTCCGGCGGCATCCCGCAGCACAACTCCTTGCAGAATCGAAGCTACTTGAATCTGCCTACGGAAGACCAGACTTCACAAGCTTTCCTTGCAAATGCGCCGTGGGGCAGGACGAGCTGGCAGCGTTCTTGCCTCGGAAGTGCACTGCTTCGGCTTTCTGTGCAGGGCGGTCGGGTTTTCCTTTGCAGCCTTTATATGTTGAAACCTTCCTCCAAGGTTCATGGGATGTTTGGGTCTCAGCACAGACATCTGCCAGCGCGTCATGGGCCGCAAAATCAAGGGCGCTTCTCAGCGCCTCGCCTGCGTATGAGATGCTGCTGGAATCTTCTTCGCCTACTTCCGACTCTGCAAAATACACTACTGGCATTTTGATGCCTACTGTGCAGTTCAACTGTCACTGTGGTCGTTCTCCACGGCGAACGCGGAAGCACTTGCTGTAAGTGCACACGATGTTTCTTAGTCCGCAGACTGAGGCTGCTCAGCATGACAGATGCACAGCTGCGGAAGTACTTGGGACTGGTGACGCCTGTAGAACGCCTAGTCGTCCGCCATGCGCTCAAACGAGCCTCGGCTGTGTTTGACCGACTTCAGCGGAACCCTGCACTTCTCAACTTGATCAATTTAATTGGCTCTGCAGCTATGTGATCCTCGATTGCGTCCCCGTCAACATTCAGGTCTTCTCGATGCTGCCCGGTGGGAAAACAACGTGTGCGGTCACAAGGGCATGGACATCCTTAGCACTCGGGCTGCAGGTATCGCTGGGTCAGACCTTCTCGCGAACTTGACACAGTGCATAGTTCCTTGTTGAGACTGAGGTGATTCTGTCCTCAGTCATTACATTGTACCGTGTGGCACTGAGAAGGCACTGAGAGAGCCAGACACGTCGAGTCTTTGCCGAAAATCGGCCAACACTTTCGCGCGGCCCGTCTGCCTGCCCAGGAAAGAGGAGCTGACACTCGTTTCGAGGATCTCGCAGGGTGGCTACGGAACAGTCTACCGTGGTGTTCTGGACGCTTGATCGAACTTCCAATGTATCACACGTCTTTGAAACATGCCTTGCTCCTTGCAGTCATTGGTTCCCATTCAGCAACTCCACTCCGCAGCTTTGGTCGAGGAACCCAAAGTGGACCGGGCTGGCGGCACCTTTCAGGCAAAGCACATTCTGGCGGTTGAATGTATGGCCATTTAGCTCCTATGCTCTGCCAGGCACGACGAACACATCTCGTGGCAGTCAAGGAACCTTGACCCTGTTAATGTTGGGGCTTCGAGCGTCTCGAAGCTTCGGGAGCCACGTTCTTGTTTGATGCAGCGCAGCTTCGTGGATATGTCCACTGGCGAGGACATGAAGGGAGAGCGTCGGGTCCAGCTGTACGAGCTATTGAAAGAGGCCTGCGTCCGAAACCCAGGCTGTGGGATTTCAATGTAGATGCAGTGGCCGCACGGTGTGCAGCATGACTCGGCCCATGGACATGAGGTCATGGCGTCCTTGAGCCATCCCAACATCTGCACGTTTGTGGGTGTCAGTATGGACCCGGAGAAGAAGAAGCTTCGCAGCAAGGGCTGGCGCCAATTCTGAAGTCTCCACATTGTTGATGCCGTGCAGCTTCTCACGCTGTGCTGTGCTGAGCAACTGAGGAGACACTACATTATTTCTGAGCTAATGGATTGTTGCTTGCCGGCATGTTCATCCTCGGTGTAGCTCTTACGCGACACAACCCGTCTCTCCTGGTTACGAGCGCTGAGGTTCTCTTTTCGACATGATTCACCAGCACCTGGTCAGCAGGAGTTTGTCGGAGTCCATTGCTCGTTGCAGCCACGACTCGTCGAGGCCGTACAAGCTGCGCTGGCATGGAGAGTTGACCGTGGCGCTGTCCCTGAGCCTGGGGAGCCTGCAGCTGCACCGAAATGAAAGGGACTAGACCTCAAGCCACTCCCAGACCCGCTTTTCTGCGCTTGCTAGTCCTATAGTCTTCTAGGCCTGTTCTGTTTTGACGGGGGCAAGTGCCGACTGGTGAGACCTTCGAAAGTTTGTCTGTCAACGCAAGGACGGGCATCATCTCAGGACAGTGGCGGATTTGCGTGTTGACGTGCGGGCTGTGTCTATCTTTTTATGTACAGTTTCAGAGCTTCTCTTCCTGCGGCACTGCACGCGGCAGTGGAGGAATCTGTTACATCCATCAGAAGAACCTGGTCCACGCTGACCTGAAGTCCTCCAACATTCTGATTGATTATACCTCGCTGGGTGCTTAGTAACTTCAACATCGCGGTAGCCTTGCGCTCCCTGTTTTGGCCTGGCCATGCCTGGCCTCTGGAGCATTGCTGTGGTTGAGGTCCTCGCGGCACCCAGTTCCTCGCATCTGCGACTTCGGCCACGCGGCAGTGGCGCGATTGGCACAAAGCTCCAAGTTACGGCCTGTCAGCCTGGGCTCCGTTCACTCAGGTGCGGTGCCACCCGTCGCCGCACCACCGTTGCGGCACGCCCCACTGGGCCAGCCCCGAGGTGCTGCGCGGGGAGGCGCTCGGCCCGGCTGCAGCAGTCCGGCCGCAAGCGCTTCGATTTAGGGTGCTGCCGTTGACACATGCAGAGCTGTCCCCTCATTACGTGGCTCAGGATATCTACTCTTTCGGGGTGCCCGGCCTCAGCTTTGTCTTTGAAGAGCAGGAAGCCTTCTTGTTTTTCTTTAAACATTGTGCACAAACTGGTCAAGGTGATGTTGTGGGCCTCTTGGCTGCAAATGAAAGCTGCAAAAAGACAAGGTGTTTTGTCTATGTCATCGCAAAGCAGGGGGAAGCCTGCCGACTTGTCGTCACTGTTGGGTTCCAGTTCGGCTTAAGACACCGCTTTCTGAGGAGATGCTGACACAAAAGCTTCCACACAAGGACATGAGCTTCGGCCAGGTCTTGGCGTCGGTAGGCAGGTTTTTGTTGAGAGCGGGTGCATTCTCTGCATTCGGACATACTGTCTTGCACCTTGAATACTCTTTGAGTTTACAGCTTTGGCAGCACTCCTGCAGCCAGTCCGGCTTGCTTTTGTCGTTTGTGGATTATTGAACTAGTTCCAACTTTCCGAAAGGCCAATGTCTGTTGTTTCTTGACTGCTCGTGCTCCGTTGTGATGCATGTCCCGGACCTGTGTGCAAGGTGTGAACATTGTCATAACGAGTCGACAAGTCATGGCTCCGTCAGGTTGGGCTGGCAGCACGCCGGATATGGCTCAGCTACCAGAGCTTCCGAAGGAGGTAAATCGGATCATCAAGGAGACTCGGGAGGATCACAACTCCGAGAAATACTCAGAGAAAGGGGCGGTTGAAGCATGACACTTTAGATACATTTATGTTATGCCTTCACTAGTTCCAGTCAAGTGTGCTGCAATTTTGTATGCTCAGTATCGTCTCATGTTCGTGTGATTTTTCCGCTATATGCTTCCAACCGGCTAGCCATTGGGTCGGTCGTCCTGCGTTTCGAGTTCGCCGAAGCTTGCGCAAATTAGGCATCGAGTGGGCTGTAGCTTTGCAATCTCATGAAGCCTGGTTGGCGTGGTTGAAGATGCACCTTCGAAGATCATTTGCCTGCACAGCCCTGGGTTCGCGTGCAGATTGATCCTAGGGGTGTGGCCGATATCCTCTCCCAGCTTCCCGGAGACCCCGGAGGCGTTTCCATAACTTTTCGGCGCCGTGAACGTTGGTTGCTGGCGAAGCTTTGTTGTCCAGGTCTAGTCATTTGCCAAAGTTTGTCTGGCTGTGGGTCATTGTTAGCCATTTGAGTTCTCCGACGCTCCCACCTTGCCGCTGATTCGGACACACACTGAAGCCATGTCGCCGCAGATTGCCAAGCCAGAGGTGTCGCAGGACAGCGAGATGTTCAAGACGCAGCCCTACGTCGACGGTGCCAAGGTGTTGATCGGTGGAGAGGTGAAGCCTTGGACAGGTGCCTGTGCCGAGGTCTTCTCCCCGGTGTATTGCGCCGAGACCAATCAACGTATCTGCATCGGTCGCCAGGCCACGCTGTCACCGAAGGAGGCAGTGCAGGCAGTAGAGGCAGCTGCCAAAGCATGGGGCCGCGGCCGTGGCGAGTGGCCTCGCAAGTCTCTTGAGCAGCGTGTAGCTGCAGTGGAGAAGCTTGTTGAGAAGCTGAAGGAGCGCCGATCGGAAATCGTGTCGGTGTTGCAGTGGGAAATCTGCAAGAACGACGCCGACGCAGCGAAGGAGTTCGATCGCACGATGGACTTCATCGGCGCACTGATCTCGGCAGCACGGGGCTTCGATTCGACTGGCATGGCATGCCACGAGGGTGT
>CAJNDV010015202.1:22374-33852 GCA_905221635.1 Symbiodinium sp. CCMP2456 | reverse complement strand
ATTTTGGCCAGCAGTCCGCAATCTTTTCCTCCCAGGAGGCAACCCAACCGGATGCTGATCTGGCCGAGCTTTTGGACGTGTGCGCGCTGTCCACCTGCCGTGTGAACCTCAATGCGCAGTGCCAGCGAGGCCCCGACGTCTATCCCTTTGCGGGCCGGCGCAGCTCGGCCATGGGCACGATCTCTGTGGAAGAGGTCCTGCGGGCCGTGAGTGTGGAGACCATGGTAGCCGGGAAGAAGCCGGAAGTGATCAGAAGAGCCTGCCAGGGCTCCACTGTCTTCGCAAATATCTAGGTCTGAAGGTCCTGGGTAATTCGAAGATGCCGGTCTTGATCACTGCTCTGACTTTACGGAGTGCTCCTAATCCTTTTGTCTGATTGCGACCGGAGCCCAGAACCGCTCGCCAGGCGTTCCGCGTCTGAAGTTGTAGCGGGTGTGGGCGACGGTATCTGCAGCTGGACACTGCCAGCGAATTCGACACGTTTTCCCAAACATGCATGTAGACCCATGTCTTCCCAAGCATGCTCGGCTGTTCTAGGGAAAGCACCCTGGAAGTTGATGGTCAGGAGAAGGTAAGGACTTTCTCATGACCACACCATTTGCTGTGCCGCTCGATTTTCAGGTTGGTTCGGCACTAACGTCCGAACTGACCCTGCCAGAAGTGCAACGTCCGACATGAGAAGACGCGATGCAACGCCCCACCGAAACACCTGCAGCAAGAGCCGTAGTTTGCTTAGTTTGGCAAGGGGTGGTTTCCACCGCCCAGAAGTAATCTATGTGTGCCTGACAGAGGAGTGCTTGCGCTTTGCGCCTTCCGAGCGCCCCGTGGGCAAAGATGTGGCATGGCAGCCTAAGCATGCGTTGGATTCAGCCCCGCAGGAATTTAAGGCCAAGGGCTCCAGAAACTCACATTTATGCGAATCACAAGACCCGAGCCGTGCCGTTTGGGTAGTGGCAGCGGTTTAAACCCTCGAGGCCCCTTAGTGGGAAGTGCTGGACCCGAATGCTTCCCATCACATCATTGTCGGCTTCATCATGACTCAGAGTAAATGTCACCACCACAACCGCCACTGCCATCACCACCATCCCCGCCGCCATCACCACTACCACCACCAGCTGCATCATCATCATCATCGTCATCATCATCAGCATCATCATCATCATCATCGTCACTACTGGCATCGACGACGCCGTCGCTGTCTTTATCGTTGTCATAGCCGTCACCATCATCTTCACATGCACCCTTGCATGCTCTTAGTTACTTCATGACCACTTTCCCAGTTTAGGGAATCATCCGGCTGGCTGGCACTTTTGAGCAGGAGCACCTCTGTTCAAATTGCGCGGCTGAGGTGTTGTCCCGACTGAAGCGCTTTCCGAAGCAAGTCCGGGTGAAGACGTTGAGAATGCTGGCAGGCTTCCTGGGCTACCTGGGAGTGTCTGTCTGAAATCGTTTAACATCAAACATGTTTTTTTTCCCAGCTTTGTCGGAGAGGGCCTAAATTTGAAAGGGGGCTGCAGCGCTCCTCCTACGGGAGAAGGCAGGCAGGGGTTGACCACGGAGCTCGTGACTCTATCAGTCTCCTTAGGAGGTCTGTGCTGGAGGCTCCCCCCTCTTCCTTTCTGCTGCCAGAGTTTTTTGCTCGAATTTCCCATTCAAGCGGGCTTTTGTGCCCGGCAGTGCCAGTGAAATGGCGTGGCATGTGATCCATCGTGTGCCTTCTTCCAAGAGCTGCCGGAGCTGCCAGCAGGATGCGAAGAGTTGCAAAGGCCCACACCTAGATGGGGGGGCTGTGTCGGATGCATCTTAATGTCAGAGACATCGTGCTCTCCAGAACTAGGGGGTGATCGGCCATTGCAGAGTGTGGTATGTGCTCGGCCAATTTGCTACAAGAGCAAATGCACGCCTTTCTCGTGAATTCTTTGAGAAGTGCCGTGTTTGAACACGCTTCTCGCTAGATTGCGTCTGTCATTCTTCTCTCTTCTAGAAGCCTGGAGGGCTTGTGCCAGTGGAAAGCAGGCAGTGGCTCGCCAGCACTTGGGTTACCGGATGAGCGCACAATGGCCCACCCCCCCTCAGTGGAAGTTCTCTGTTCGGGTTGATGCCAGCTCAGCTCAAGGTGGGATCCAGCTACTAGTCACTAGTCTAGGGCTCCTAGTGCTCCGCGGACACCCCAGTGTCGGCCATCATTTGCTGTCCAGGGTGCCGCATTGCTGCAACTCGTGCTCACGAAAAAGGCGTCGTTCGACTGGGCAGCCAGATGCAACGCAAAGCAAGGACACATGCTCGCTCAGCGAAGAGAGTGAACCTTGCCCATATCGTCCTCAGCCACGGTGCCAGGGACCAACTATGACCAATTCGAGAAACCTTACCAAACGACTTAGACTTCTGCCGGATATGCAGGGCAACCTCCAGCGAGGCACAGAAGCAGTCGCACGGTGCAGCCGGGAGTGTGCACTCCCACAGCCATGGAGTCAGACCATGGCGATGCAAGCTCAGACGACGACATTCCCGTGGCCTGGCGAACAACTGGGGCCGGGGTCGGTGAATTCGTTTAGCAAGTAGCTACCGCAAGACTTTAATACAGTGGCCCTTACCTGTGGCCCCTACCAGTCTTTGCGCGCAGATCAGCAGCATTAGCATCACAACACTGTGACTGTGATAACGGTAATGCTTGTGGTGATGATGATGATGACGACATTTTGCGTGGTATTTGTCATTGCTACCTTCGTCATTGCCATTGCATGCCATTGCCATCCCTCCGGGCCCGGGGCTGTTCCTGTTATTGTCCGCAGGCAAGCCCATTGATGGGTGTTTGCGTATTTTAGTTTGAAGATGCCGGCCTGCAGCAGGGCGGCCACGACACAGTGCTTCGTACCTGCAGCACCTTCCTTCCACTGCTGTCGTTACACCGTGAAAAGCCTCCTATCTCTTTCTGGCACACTTGCTCTAGCATCCACCCGATATTGTACTTATCCCGCAGTTTTATCTTACTCTTCAAACGATGCCACCTGCCACATTACTTCCAAGAACTGCGCCGTTTCCATCTCAGGCGAAGCATTTTCGTTTCACGGATGCGCCGCTGATCTGCATCTTGATGGCAAGCTGCTTGAGCACCTGCTTTTGTGTGTTTGCCCGAGGTTGACAGAAGTTCCGAATGGTGATGCCGAGGCGGCTGCAGAGCCTCGGCATGGACGCAGTCAGGTGCTACTCTGACGCCCGCCCCCGGCCCTGCGTCGTCGGAAGCATCTGTGCCCCCGAGGCCTTGTCGCTGGGCAACAGACAGCTGACCTCTGTCGACAGCCTGGAGTCTTTCAAGAATCTGAAGAAAGCAGAGCTGCAAGGGAACTCCCTAAGCTCCCTCGGCTGCTCGGCACTGAGACGCGAGATTTGCCGTGCCTTGTTCGGAAACTGGCTCGGTCTCGGGCTCGGAGGCTTCCTGGAGATGAATCATAGTCTGTGTTGGCTTGGCGTCGCAAAGAACAAGCTGCGGAAGATCTCCGGCCTCACGAACTTGTCCAGCTTGGCGGTCCTCGACATCAGCGACAACAAAGTCACGAGGCCTTCGTGCAGCCACATCTGTGCCAGGGTATGTGCATGTCAGCCGCATGAAGCGGCTCCAGGCTGGCTGGCCTGGAAGGTCTGCAGAGCCTCAAGGCGCTCATCGCCGCGCGAAATCGCATTGCCATCTTGGATGGCCTGAGCCCAAAGCGGAATCCGCTGCTGGAGACTTTGATTCTCTCGCACAACCACATTGAGCAGTGTGCACTGACAGGCAGGGGCATAAGTCAGAAGCGATTGGTTGACGAGCATGTGCGTGTGCACCGGCCCAAAAGTCCATTGAAGGTTTCAAAAATCTGAAGAAGGTCTCGCTGGCCCACAACCGGCTACATTCCTTTCCGAGCCTTAAGAAGCTGACGGCTCTGAGTGAACTGCGGCTGAACGGCAACAAGCTGCTCGCCATCTCTCCCGTCGTGGCCCACCTGCAGCAAGCACACCCTTGTACTCGCAGTGCGGAGAGTCTTGTCATACGGTCTTGTAACCTCGGAGCTTCACAGCAGGCGGGCTGTCGCGATTCTGACGAAACTTTTTTTGGCTGTCCAGGTTCCTCACTTCCTCCTTTTGACTTGTCAATGCGAGATGTCACAGCCATTCTTTGCCTCCAGGTAGCATCGTTACCACACTTGGCTACGCTGGATGTCGGCAACAATCTTATCAAGCAGATGTCAGGTTTCGAAGCTTTGCAAGGACAGTCACGTATGTCCTGCAGTTTCGCAGTGTGGAACCCCTGTCAACTGGCAGGACTTCTCTGGCTAACCAATCTCAATGTGCGAGGCAACGTGTCAGAAGGACAGGTGGCAACGATCTTCTCATGTCAGGGAACTTGCGTGTGTTTTTTCCTCTGTGGCGCTGCGCAATGGCCGTGGCGTAGTCACTACCGTAGTCATCCTCAAAAGGCGGTCCCTTGGCCGCTGCAGCAAAACACTGTGCAAAGCGGAAGACTGGCAGTCGCAAGGAGACGATGTGCCCGACCAGCTCCAAAAGATCCTGGCCAGCCTGCCGCTTCGCCTAAGTGTACGTGTATCTGTGCGTCTCTGTGTATTCAACTCACCTACCCTGGAGCTGTGAGGCCCCGGTTGGAGATCCTGAACGGGAAGCGTCAGTCCGGCAAGACCAAGAAGAAACGCAAGCACAACCAGGTTGCTCCGGCACCTCCTCGATGGTCCGATGGCCCTGTAAAAGCTCCAAGGGGTGGACGTGGGTTCGCTGGGGCACGTGGAGCTGGGCGGGGGCGTGGGTCTGCTTGCATGCCAGATTCCGATGCAGCTTCTTGGCTGCTCTCAGTAATTCAATTTGGAGTGTGAGGGGAAAGGACGGAACAGAGAGAGCGAGATTCAGACAGCGGGATGAAGGCCGGGGAAGGTGTTGATGTGGGTTTAAACGTGTAGAACCGGGGATATTCCTCGATGGTCTCACGACGACGAGCGCTGGACGCAAGACCTTGGGAGCATTTTCGGGGGGAGGCACCCCGGTGCCTGTGGTGGCAGGTCGGTTCCTCTAGGTCGGCGGTTGTTGTGGAGCACAGGGGAACGCTCGGTTCACGCTGGGGTAGCGACATGAGCTCAGGCTTGGAGGAAGGCATAGCTGTAGAGGCCTGCTTCCAAAAACGGTGCAGTTATTGCTGATGGGAGGGAGAAGCAACGTCTTCACTGGAAAGCAACGCAGATTCTGACTTTCCAGTCTCTGGGCTCCAGCCTCACCGTGTGGTAACAGTGGTAAGCTCATGGGGAGTACCACACAACAACATGAAAGAAGCTCGTGCGCAGGCGGGAGGGCTTTTTCCCAAGTTGCAACTGCAGGGTGTCCCCTCCACTGCGAAAGAAAGACAGAGAGATATAAATTATTGGCGAGCCCTTCGCCTTATCTCCGAAAGCAAGCAGCTAGCAAAAGACTCGCGGCTGACTATGGCCAGCTGCTTCCGCAGGAGGAGCCGGAGCCTTTGCGTCGCGGACGCGGCGGCAACGCAAGGATCACTGGCAGCTCCAATGGACCGCGGCAAAAGAAGAAGCTACGCCCGAAAGCAGCGGAGGTGCAGGAGCTCGCGTGGTGAATAATGCTTGGTTTGCAAGTGCGGTCTGTGTGAAACATGTCTGACAAGGTAGAAAAGCCAAGTCGCCAGCGTGATCGTGATCCTTCCGCTCTCATGCCAGCCAGAGTGAAGGACAGGCCAGCTCGCAAGAAGCTGAAAGCGCGGAAGACCGACCCGGACGTTGTGAAAAAAGGCAAGAAGAGTGTTCGCAAGAAGCGGCGGGCAGGGCCGACCGCTGCATCCTGACCTCATTCACGGAGACGGAGACGATGGGCATCCCGTGATTCCTCCACAAGCAGGAGGCCAAACCTGAAGGAGCCTTGGAAGGTTGCTGGTTGGAGAAAGCTTTGATAGCGACTTCCTGCTGCACACACCGCAAGCACTCCAGAGTGAAGAGGGCAGAGGTGGCCATCGAGGCCACGGAGATATGGCAGATATGGGATCATGTGGCATTTTGGACGTTAAAGAGGAGCAGCACTGTCCCAACAAGAGCCAGGTGCTTATTGCTTGCGACGGGCCTGCTTAACGGTCTCGCTTCAAGCAGGAATGAAAATGCTGTTGGTCGACATTTTGCATTTTGCGGTTTGCTTGCGTCGCTTGAGCAACTGCAGGAAAGAATGGCTTCGAGTTTTTCGGTTCGGGTTTGGTCTAGGGGGTGTTCGGGCCTGCTTCCTGGCACGGTGAGCTGTTTTTTGCACACTGAATGTTCCAGGGAGACGGCCTGCAAGTTGCTACAATGCCTAAGATCCTGGATTGGCTGTGCATAGCCTATGTGTGTTCTAAAGCCAGGGACTGCGGAAGGCGATGGCGACAAGAAGCGGCTTAGAACTTAGGACTATCAAAACTATTGCAAAGCTTGCGCAATTCAACTTTGAGCGATCCATGATTTTATCATCGTTGACTTGAGCTTGTCATGAAGCCTTCTGGTCCTCGCAGCGCGTCCTCGACTTCCTCCATCACGAGGGCCTCCTGGGACAGCGGGGATCCCTCTATGCTTCTGCCTCGGATCATGGTTCGGAGCAGACAGCCTTGCGTTTTGGAATCGTCGGTTCAGGATCGGAAAGTGTCTTGCTGGACTCTTCATTTGCGGAAGTCCAGTGTAGTTTCAGGTTTTGGCAACTGAGCGGGACCATGCCGGACGTAGGCTGCTGTGCGCATTACGCCATGCAAATACGTTTGCCAATTATTTCAAAGAGTTGTTGAAGCCACAGGTTAGTACTCTTTGAGCAGATCTGAGCAGTAGCTCGATGCTATCACTACAACCGTGTGACAAACTTTTGGCTGGTGCCAGGGGTAGTACCCATGGCCACCGGCGGGTGCTGTCAGTGCTCGTACTCGGGACGTGTTGTCTAGGGCCTAGAGGCAAGCAGGATCCTCTGTGGTCTGACGCGCAATCTATTTGTCTATCGATGCAGCCGTTACGTGGATGAAGCAAGAACTCGTTCATTACTTTGATGTTGAGCTTTAGAGTAGCATAGGGGAGTCTCCTGTAGTGGTCCAAACGCTTTTGGGTGCCTTCGAGTTGGCCGGTCCCTGCCGCTGCCGCATTTTCTCAAAGCCCGTCTACGCCATGACGGGCAGGACGAAGCTTGCGTTCTGTGGCTCATAGCACAGCACAGATTCAGCCATGGCTTCTTGGTTTGCCACGTCAGCAGAGGAGGGGTTGCAAGAGACTCCGCGATTTTCCCTTAGAGCGTGTCGTTGGAGGAGATCCGGCGCCAGCTGGAACAGTTGGCAGGGGAATCGGGAGGCAAGTTCACCTCGGAAGATGTTGGCTCGGAGCTCAGACTGATCTTGTCCCAGAGAGTGGGGAGGGACCGAGGCGAGTTTCAGAGCTTGAGGGCGAGGGAGAGAGAACTGAGTAGCTACTGATTCCCAGCAGTCACGGGGACATGCGCGACAAGGCAAGGGGAGGGTTTAGAAATCTGGGAATCGGGGCTACATGTAGTCTCACACCGACTCTCCAGACTCGGACACTGGCGTAGCGCGCCAGCGCAGGGGGAGGCGGGGCTGCTCCCCTCAGCCCAAAGGCCACGCCACGCAAGCAAGCAAGACAAAACTGTGTTCAGGGCGCGTGCGGGCGCAGGGGGAGTGGGGTTCGCTCTGCTCTCCATTGGCTGTGCAGAAGAAGACATATATATATATATATACATATATATATATATATATATATGTGTGTGTGTGTGTGTGTGTCTGTACATGCGCGCATACATACACGTGCGAGTCTTGCAGGCCTGGGTGCCCTCTTCGAGCACGGCCAGGCCATGTCTGTCTCATGGCAGATGCCTTGGTGCAGCAGGGTTGAACCAAAACACCTGCTACTCTGAGCTTGGTTCTCCTGAAAACAAGAGTCCCAGCATCTGCAAACAAGGACGACGAGGAAAAGGGAAGTAAAGACAGAGCAGGCGCAGAGAAGGCAAGACGCAGTGGGGATCAAAGGACAAACACTAGGCAGGAGGCAGTAGTCACAAAGGGAGAAGAAAGGAGTAGGGGCAGACGGGGAAACGGAGGAAACGACACAACGGAGTCACGAGAGGAATGCAGAGGAACACATGGAGGAAGGGGGAATAATCACATGTCCTGGGATAAAGACACCGCCTAAATCCGCAGAAAGCTACAAACGGCAATCAGTCGATGATGTCGCAATGCAACGCACCAGCGCCGCAGCCTGCAAAGCCAGGCGGTTCTCCGAGCAAGCGCAGACCGTGCAGCTGAGCAGGCATGACCTCTCTGAGAGTGTTGTGCTCGAATCGAGGAGTTTATGGTGGTTTTGACGGTAGTTGTCGTACTTACATGGCGATCCTGCTGGACCATGGTCCACGTCGGCTGTGCAGTTGTGATTTTGAGACGCAAACTCTCACGATGAGCCTGCAAGCCACAATTGCTGCGAGCCCTTTAGCCCCTCGGGCTACCAATCAGGAGCGAAGTCTAGCATACACTAGCGTCGCAAATGTGCATGGCTAGAAACTGAGTCAAGACGTCAATACAGTAGTGATATGATCTCCTGAATCCAGGCACCCACTTAACACTGTCCATAGAAATCACCGGTCTCAGCAACTGCAAACCACATGTTCAGTGGATCGGATAGGTGCTGTACATGTGTTGATCAGTGGACATCTATCATTGGGCTCACGCACTTGTCACGAATGACCGAGCCCCAGTACGAAAGAGAAAGCTTGAGAGCGCCACGAAAGAATGAACTAAACATTCCTGAGCCCTGGATCCGAAACCCTCCGCCCTCCGCGTCAGCACAGGTGCAGCAGTCCGTGCAGCGCCTGGCTTCAGAAGCAGACGAAGGCGTTCGAAGGGTTCCTTGCAGCGCTCCGGGCTTTTGCAGTTCAGCATCAGGCGAGGATGCACAGAGCTGCAACGCAGGAATTAGCCTGGCACCAGTACAGACGAGCAAGACTCTGGAGGATAGCACGGTCAGAGGGAGCGGTGAGAAGAGGACATAAAGGAAAGCGGGGGTGCTCGTAGTACGACGTTTACGGACATGGAGAACTTGGGAAGGACAGGCCCGAAAAGTAGCAGCAGGAGTGTGAGCCGGAAGATTCGAAGACGGGGAATCAAGGCGACTAGCAGGAGCCGAAGAGCAGTAAGATGAGCCGAATTTGCAACAGAGGGAATCGGAGAAGCTGCGACACACAAACAAAACAATGAAACGGAGGAATGGTCGGCATAAAAGCAGGGGCTGAGGCAGTTGTGAGACGCTTGCAATCGCCGACTCCCTTGGTTGGAATTTGCTTATCAGGCCTGCAAACGGTGGGTGCCACCTTCGCTGCTTCCGTGAATGCCTGGTCCGGCCAGAGAGCCCTCTGGTGCTGATATGTTGAAGCAGACACGAGCTCTGATGAGCTCTGTGTGCTACCAAGTGAGACTTGATGGCTAAGAGATCGGACGGTGAGCTCAGGCTGCCGAGGACCTGCAGTCCTCCGACCTGATCAATCTGTACAAAAGTGAGGTGGAAACCTTCAGTAGCAGCCTTGGCCTCAGCATCGCTTGGCTAGGGTCAAGGGAAGTAGGGAGTGTTGCTCGTCAAGCACAGCACCTGCACTGGCTGCCAAGGTTATGTTCAGGGAGATGCGAATGACGAGGCTTCAAAGTCTGCTGCAATAGCAGCACAGACGCTTTCGCTGTGGAACCAGCGCCTCCAAGGTGATGCGGACGCTCGCCTCATGAGAACCTCCCAGCAGAATAAACAGAGTGACCACAAGGGTGAATGGAGGTCAGTCAGAAGAGATGGAAGAGAAGCATTGGGAGCAGTCCAAGAGACCCCCAGGACGCCGATGGCAACTGCCTCGCTGCTCCTGGCCTGCGGGGTCTGCTGGAGACCGACGGCCTGCAGACAGTGCTGCGAGCACTGACGCGAGGCCAGGTGTTGAGGGCAGGAGACGGGCTCGGCTCAGTGTGGAGAGCCTGTCATCTTTCCAGGTGGCCGGAGGCGGCGGCCTTTGCTTGGCCGTGCTGCCGCCGTGGCCGCGGAATGTGCAGCCGGTGCTGCGCCACGCTCTCCTTCAGGGAAGCCGACACGAAAGGCCAGCGAGGACGGCAAGGCACACCTGGGTTGCGACCAGAGCCCCGAAGCTGGATCCTTAAGGGGCTTCTACTGCGAGGCCCTGGATGCCAAGCTCTCCGACTCTCAGACGGAAGCTGCAGTTGGAGAGCAGCTTGCGCGGTGCCATTGGCTGAAATTGTGTGATTGTGGAACACAGTCCGAGCAGCACGCCGGATTCGATTGTACTAGTACAGGGCTGTACAGTCGCGGGTGGGTTGGCAAGTACTTGGTAGGATGAGCAGCTTGTCTCCGACGCAGTGCAGCACCTGGGGCTGCCCGAGATGAGATGACTAGTCGCAATAAAGTGTACAGCGGCAGATTCACGTAGCTCTCTTGCGAACGTTGAGGCAAGGACTCCTGTATTCGCTGTCGCTAGAGTGTGAGCGCTGAAACCTTGCCACTCCTTACACCTACAAAGTCCTTGAGCAATGACTGGACCGCGAAAGCCCAGGCTAGTTTTGAAGGTCGCCGCGGCTCCCGAGGTTTCGCGGGGGTTACGAAGTTGGGCGCTTGGTTTTTGGATTTTGATCTTGGGCTGGGCCTGAGTCTGAGAAGTTTGAGTGTCCAGATCATCCTTGATTGATTTCAGTGGATGTTGCATGCAAGGCTTGCTGTCGTGGAAGCAGTATTTCAGCCAAGTCTTGCAGCATATGACCTCTAAGTCTAGACGTCCCCCAGTGCTACACGTTCAGAGGAACGAAGGTGGTTGCAAGCATCATTTCACGCTCTCTCGTTATCTGTTGCCCTGTCCTCTGCAGCCATGACAAATTAAGTGTTGCCTTTCCCATCAAACTCCAGCCCCTGCACGACCAGACCTTGTCGAGGGTGCTTGGATTGATGTCTTGCTATGCTGAGATGCAGGCGCTGGTCGCCCAGTTACTGGCGCTCCTGGCAGAGGCCGCAGAGGCCAGAATTTCCTCGAAGCTTTCCTGTGAAGCTTCTTTAGATTCTTCGAGTTTGAAATTTTTCGGACCTTCGCCAAGATCAGGTTTTCGTTCACTCAGCAAATGTGAAGCATGTTCTGCGGATCCTTGTTGGGATGAGTCTTGGTGCAAGTGCCATTGTTATGGCTACGGCTGTTACCAGGATGATGATCTTGGGGCACATCGGAAAGATGTTGCTGCTGATGATCATGATGCGCATGATCGGCACCACCACCACCACACCGCCGCCGCCCTGCCGCCGTCGCGGCCCACCACCCCCACCACCCCCACCACCCCCACCACCCCCACCACCCCCCACCACCCCCACCACCCCCACCACCCCCACCACCCCCGCCACCCCACCACCCCCACCACCCCCACCACCACTATCACCACTATCACCACTATCACCA
>CAJNDV010015191.1:11738-25805 GCA_905221635.1 Symbiodinium sp. CCMP2456 | reverse complement strand
ATTATTAAGGCCCCTATATGAGGGTCAACAGGGTCATTTAAGGCATCCCAGACGAGCACCACATCGCCCTGGCAACAAGATAGAGCTACTAGCACAGGGTTTTGGGATGAGACAGTATACCAAAAAATTAATCAGGAGCCGTAAGGCATAGCATGACTAGCTCAGGCTTCTAGAATACCGGGTTGAAGCAGAAGCAAGCATCCCATCACTGACGAAGACCTCCATGAAGAGCATCTGAGAAGCTTTGTGCCCGAACTCTTCGACTCGAGAACACTTGTTTATCCAAGGCCGTAGACCCTTAGTAAGCCCCTTTTTCGAAGGGAACTACAGGTGGGAGTTTAGGGTATATAGGGCGTCTATGAGTCTATAAGGTTTCTATAAGGTATATAGACTTTCTATAAGGCTCCTGTAACGGTAACTACCCACCTGAAAATGCCCTAGACCTTTGCCCAAACCTTGCACCCTCATCCTGAAGACTACAATACAACCGCAACCCTAATTTCCAAAGTCTAACCCCCCCAGCCAAACGCCTGAAACCCTAAAATACGTTCAAAAGCCTTACAAGCAACCCTAACACCTCAAAAGCCCTCAGCTTCAAAACCTTACACCTCTAAATCCCAAACCTCCATAGTCAATGTGATGTAGGAGCCAGACTAGTTGGAATAGGGTTTTGGGCGCCTCTGTAGTATACTTATAATAAGGACCACCTCCAAAAAGTAGTCTTGGTAACTGTTTAGGCACCCTATATTATTTTAATCCCAAAAGCTTATCACACTGAACCCCTGACTCCCCAAAGAGCTCTCTGGGTTTCGGAACCCCTGACTCGCCAAAGAGCTCTCTGGGTTTCGATGCATAGGCTTCGAAATGCAGAGCTCTTAGCCCGAGTTGAACTCTGAAGCCACAAAAAGCCTCAAGGACCGGAGAACCTGGAAATCCTAAGGTTTCGGGTTTGGGATTTCGTAACTATATGGAATTAGGGTTTAGGGGTTTAGGGTTTATGGATCGGGATTTAAACCGATTTGGGATCTGAACATGTTGAAGAAGTCTCGAAGCAGCACATCAAGTCATTGCTCACCTCCTGAACCTCCTCGAAAGCCGAGGTTCATCTTCCACTCTTCAATCAGGACAGTAGTATTGCTATCCCAGCACGAAGCAACGTGCTTGACATGATCGAGCCTTGTAGTCGGACCCATTGACATGCTATTAGAACCTCAAGCCGTCTACGACGAGTCTACCGCTGCCGATTTCACGACGCCCTCAGCCCTAAGCCTTCCTTTCCGAATCCCTAAACCCCAACTGCACCCGAAAGCATCCCGAATCCCCCCCCCATATTTCGTGATTTCTTGTTCAGGGTTTAGGGCTGACCTCCAGCTTCGCTGTGAGCAGCGTGGCCTTGCATCGGAGGTATTGGCTTAAGCACTTGGAAGGGTTTTTCAGCGAGTTGTAACTTGGGGCTGAGACTTGAGGGCCTTTAGGGGTTGAGGGTTCGGGGGTTTAGGGTTTAAGGGTTTGGGGGTTTAGGGCTTAGGGGTTTAGGATTTAGGGTTCAAGTTAGGGCCGGGAGTTGGGTTTAAATTCCCGGTGCCGGTCCTTAAGCCTCAACACTCTCCGCATTTCATAGATCAGAGCCTCCCAACCCTAAACCCTAAACCCTAAACCCCAAAACCCTCAAAGAGCCCCCACGCCACGGAATTCTCAAGACACCGCCTCGAGATCAGCCAGTTCGCCGCGCTCGGCGGCGAGGTCCTTTAAGGGTTTCGATGGTTTTTTCGACTCCAAAGCTTAGGGCTGAACCCTGGCTTGCTTGGAGGTTCATGAGTACAGTTCTAAGATTCTAAGTAGGGTTATAAGTCCCCTAATATGGGATATATCTATAGTTACCCTACTTATAACTCCACTTATAACTACCCCTGAACCTCCAAGTGGGGTTTAGGGAATGTGCCCAGAACTCGAAGTCTCGAGCCTCAACTTTTGGAAATCCTCCAAAATGTCAGGGTTCATGTAGGGTTTTAGGGATTTGAGGGTACCTAAACCCTAAACCCTAAACCCCAATGTTGCAAGCTCAGGCTTCTCTTCACATCTTTCTTTCATCCGGCGGTGATACCTTGGCCGAGTCTACAGAAAGAGGCAGCATGAAAGCTTTGCCCATCTCAAGGCTTTGTGTACGCATGCAACAAGGCTAGATGTGGGTAACTAATTATGAAATCCATGGTCTCTTTGAGGAACCCTAGATAATTCTTGTTCTACTCTTAAAACGGCACCCTTTAAAGTTTCGGAGAGATCCTAATTTGGACAACCATACGTGAAATCTCGAAGAAGAGTTCGGCACTGACTCCCTGAGTCTCCTGACAAAGGTAAGGCAGTCCACGAATGTGGCAGATTCTGGCTGCACCTAAACCCTCAATCATATTAAGAAATCCTAAAAAGCTGGGTTTCTTAGGGTCCAGGCAGGAGTTGGGTTTTCTGTGTTTACGGAAATTTCTTCGTCGGCGACACAGTCTCATGCCCTGCTAGAACCCTTGCAGGAGCCGGTATGAAAAACAGGAACCCTTAGAGGAACACTTACAACAACAAGTCGGGATGGAGTCAATGGAGTCCTGCAGCCAGCGGTTTCGCTCTTCCCACGGCCGATCTGCCTCACCAGCACAGAGAAGCATGTCTACCCTACGTTCTGCGTGGCTTCGGTAGTCTGTTGGGTTACTGTGAAGTTTATGGACTTACGGTTCCTGTTGTTGCACGAAGGTAGGGCTGTAAGTTGGGACAAGCTTCATACTACATTCCGACGACACCCTAAACCCAACACTGAGTGAGCCATTACGCCGCGTCTGTCCCTGTATACTTGTTATGCTACAACACAACCCCAAATCCTGCCTTTTTAGCATATAGACCCCCCGACATAAGCTGATTGCCAGTGCCTGCAGCTCAGATTGGTCCTGCAACTCATCCCCAACCAAGCACTCGAACAAACCTTCCAAAGGTCCTAAAATGCAAAGCAAACCCTACCCGAAACCCGTAAACTCCTAACCTAACCCAAAAACCCTTCACCTGTACACCCTAAACCCTAAACCCTTCACCTGTAATGCGCTGTAGCATTTTCAACCTCCTAAACATGTGTTCCTTAACACCTGTAGGCCTCGCCGAGTTGGGCCTCCAAGCGGACAGCCTGGAGCTGCACGGAAGCTGATAATTACTGTAAGGGGTGAAGGGTTTAGGGTTTAGGGTTGATAATTACTGTAAGGGGGTTTTTCCCCTCCCACTTAGCGAGGAAGTTTCAGGGTTTAGGGTTTCGGGCTGGGTTTAGGGTTTAGGGGGTGGTCTCTCAACGTTCGGGGTACCTCGATTAGGCGTGCTTTGTAATAAGGGTCGTGTGATTTGCAATGGCTTTTTTAGGGTTTAGGGTCTAGCGTCGGGCAAAGCACGTATGAGCACGCTGGCGGCTCTCCAGAGATTTGAGGATGTCAAGGATGTCATTTTCGGTGGTGATTAGACTTCTAAGAACCATGCCGAAACACACGAAACGACGTGACTTCTTTTGCGACACTCTGGATCTGAGCCTCCCGGGCATCGATGCAAGGTACAAGAACCTTGAAACGACGTGACTTCCATACAGTGGCTTCCTCCCTGAAGCCTGACTGCGGCATGCCTGGAACGTGTTTGCGAACCCTAAACCCTAAACCCTAAACCTTTAAAGTTGGGGTGTGGACTCGTGGACTCCTCTTGGTGCCGGACACAGTCCCACGCTGCACGCAAAGCGGAGCAGACCTGCGTGTACATGGGAAGTTCTCTAATTTAGGGTCCCTTTTTAAGTTCCCAATATAGTACGGCACCTTTATAAACAGGACCCTAAAAGGTACCCTAATTTAGAGAACTACCCACATGCTGTCGGGGTTGTATCGAAGTGGCCAAACACACTACAAGCAGAAAGTGCAATCTATCTGTGATCATGTAGCGGGCTTCCAGGGTGACACCTCATATGCTGGTTGCACACGGTCGCATCTAAAGTGTACCGCAGGGAGTTAAAATGTGAGTTCAATCGATCGCGAGTGCATGTATAGCTAGCTCATGCGCAACACAGCGATGTGGCGCTTCAGGGATCCCATTGTCACATTGGCACAGGGTTTAGCGATGCTGAGACTGTAGGGGTTTAGGCCATAGAGTTTCCCGATAATGCATGCCTCGAAAAGCACATGCCCACCTCATCATTCACACGGAAATTGCCATCCAACAGCCGCTCTGCTTCCTGCATGTCAGGAAGGAAAACCTAAAATGGTGTTGTCGCTTTGCTTGAGGTTCGGGGTTGGGGGTTGGAGATGGAGGACAATGTACATGCTCTCTTTAGGTTTCTCCTTTCTCGAGCTGCACTGAAGACGGGCGGGTTCATGAGATTCTGACATCCGTAAACCATCAGCGCCAGAACCTCCCGCCGAACAATGGCAGTGAGATCTCGGAACTGAGACCATAGGTATCCCTAGGTCGACCATGTTTGATTTGGGGTCTGAGTTTTGCTAGCAGGGAATACCATGTCTGTGTTGCTTAATCATAGTTAGAGAAGATATTCTGCTATGCAGAAGAACTCTGTCACTGGCCATGCCCCAGACACGAAAACCTCAAAGCCGTAATTCAAGCTCCCTGAAGCTACTAACTTCAAGATCACATATGGCCTTTGTCTCCAGGAGCCACGTATGGCCCCCCGCTCCACGGCCTCAACCCTCACCTCTCTATCCTTGCAAACCCAAACCTCTAAACCGATGATTGGGGCGGCCTTGCAGCTCAAGGAGGCCATCACTTTCCTCAAGAGCAGAGGAGGGTCTATATGATGTGGCTGAGGGTCGGAGGCTTTAGGGTTTAAGGTTTGGGGTGTGTGTACAGTGTGCCCGAGGTGGGTGCGCTTCTGTAGAAATGGGGGACCGCCCACTTATCGTGTGCATGCGTCAGCATGTAGTCCCGCCCAAACCGCCCCAACTATTCTCAGCTTCATCCCCAAACCCCTCTCAAGGGGGGGCTTTCTTCATCGATGTTTCCCTTCGCTTTTCTCTATAAAACGACCACATTTCAGTTCAAACCAAAACTGAGATGGATTGGTGTCGGGTTGTGGGTCCTCAAGGGACAAACGACCCGCCCTTCGCACCCTGTGAGGGTCCCTCAAAGTGTAAACACCTATCCCTGGCAGCTTCGGGCCGGCCTTCAGACAAAGCAAGTCCCCCTTTGGGCAGGTCCTCGCGACCCTCCAAAAAACACAAAGTCCCCCGAATGGTCATGGGCCAGGGGCCTATCTTTACTGCCTGATGGCAGAGAGAGCTCATTGGGGCGTCGTCACTACAGTCCTTGGTAGGCCTTACCCTCCGTCACCAATCTGACGAGACGCTCGGCCAGGGGCCTCGGTCGGTCGGAGCCTCGAGCGCCCTTGTAAATGGTCAGCGGCAGTTTCGGGTGTAGGAGCCCTCGAAGGAAACTCTGATAGAAACCTTCAAAGACGAAGGGAGCCCTCAGAGAAAACCCTAGAAGCCCAAGACCGTAAACCGAACCCTCAGCTTAACACCTCAAAAAACCCGAAGGGGAACCTTGCACGTGTTGGCCCTTAAGGGAACCCTAAAAGCACCCCCAAAAAGGGAGCCTTAAACAGTAAATATCCCAGATTCAACCTTAAAAAAAACACAAGCCCTACACACAACCGTCAAAAGTACAAACTCTAAAGCCCAAAACCTTAGACATGTTGAACGTCACCAAACAGGAACAACCCTAAGAAGAACGCGAAATCCCTGAGAACCTCTGAAAGGAACGCTAAACAGTAACAGCACACACACACACACACACTATCTCTCTCTCTCTCTCTCTCGCTTTCTCCCGGGCACTCCGTCGGCTAGTGGCTTCGGCGTTTTTCGTCTTCAGGGCTCTGGCCTGGTATTTGGGGTTTCCTGGGACACCCAGCCAGCCCAATACCCCTTAAATAAGGAATATACCTAAAATCATCATACTAAGGCCCCTATAATATATTTAAATGTAGATTCCTTGATCAAGGAATTTACTGTAAATCACAATGTATTAAGGCCCCTATAATAGAATTAGATTTATATTCCTTAAGTAAGGAGTATTGGGCTCTTTGGGCATGGCATACTCACCTACTCTGGCTGGTCTTGTGGGGGTTTAGGGTTTAGGGTGCTGACCAAACCACAGGATGCCATAAGAGATGGGCTCCAGAGCCATGCATGGTTTTTTCGTCCTACTTAGCAAGGACTAGCAAGGACTGTATGGCTTAGGGGTTAGGGTGATGGGTTTTGGTCCGGCGGTGGGGTGGGGATTTTGGTTGATGTGCCTATCCTGGAATCTCAGATGGCCGCTTGGCTAGCCAGCAAGACGGGTTTATTGTGTGTACTAGTTATCCACTATCGGGGCAGGGTGATCATGGGACTTAGTACCTAGGGTTACAAACGAGGCAACTATTTTAGTTATCAATACTTATACCCCCAATTCAAGCACTTATAGCCTTACTTACTACGTCCCATAATCCCCCAAACCCCAAATCCCTCTAGATCCCTTATAGAACCGCTTAGGAGCCCTTTCAGGAAGCCTCTAAGCTACTAAAAGCTAAGGCACCCCCGGAGGCGCTTCGCGGCATCTCCGCTTGCCATGTCCACGGCCACCCGCTCCTCCTGACACGTTCAGTTAGGGTTTAGGGTTTGGGGTTTGGGGAGGGGTTTAGGGCTTATATACGGGTCAGAGTTTTAGTCTTTTGTATTTCTTAGACTTTAGGATTCCAATCACTGCCCGGGGCTCCGAATAACCCAAACTAGGTATGGCGTATGGGCCAGAGTGAATACATTATATGTATGCATAGGAACATAAACATGTAATAGAAATATAAGTCTATATACCTATATGTATGTATATATATATATATACAGATATACACACATACATACATACATATATACACACACACACATCGCATATGCATGTGTGTTATATGTACATGGAAAACATGACATATGTACAGGCATACACAATATACACCGCATACACACTTGGAGCCTCTGGACTATTGCTCGGCAGGCTTCATCCGGATCCCTTGCGCGAGCGCGGCAAAGAATGCTCTGCCGGGCTTAGGGGTTGGGGTAGTTTATTGTATTATATAAAATGGATGAAAATAAAAGATATTCTGAAGATAGTAATAATAATAGTATATATTAGCTTCTTTTCTGGTCAACCAACTCTATGGCCTATGGCACTCTATGGACCCTACGACATGAAAGGAAATACAATGGAGGTGACTACCGGTGCGAGATTGTCAAGCAGCACCTCCGCGCATGCTGGCGCAAGAGGATCTTCTGCAGCAGCCATGGCACCGCAATGAAGGCTCTTGTGTGGGTCTATGCCGGCCTATGCAGCAAGGCTCTTCTCCCCTGACGACTTTGGGCCGGAGAGGCCGAACAACCATAGGTGGGCGACTGCCCTCTTGTGATCTGTCTGCCTTGTAAGCTGCCTTGTGAGTAGTGGTGGGTTTAGTCGTTAGTTTCAGATAACGCGTTGCAAGCCCAAGCAAGAAACGCTCTTTACGGGGTTTGGGGTTCGGCAATTCGGGGTCAATGACGTGCATCCCTCCACACAAAGAAGCCAGAGGTGAAGGTAGAGGTCAACAAGAAAGTTCAAGCTTCTGTTACGTTGATGAATGCCTGTAAGCCGAAAGTTAGGTACACTGGTGAGAGTTCTCAGATCAAAGGCGACTCTGTGGATCTCGAGTCATGTTCAAACAAGCTGACCAAGTTAGATCAACAGAATTGACACACTGACTGATTCTGCATCCCTTACGCACCCCACCTGGCAAGATGAACAAGTCTCCTTCCGCATCATGCCACATAAAGGTCGGAAATCCTCAACTACACGTCAACCTCGAATACATGTAGGGACAGCAATCACGTATCTGAAGAGCCCTAAACCCTCCGTAATGGTTTCTGGCAAGAGGGGAGCGCCACAATACAGAACGAAAGCCGAATCCCTAAACCCTTAAATCTTTGCGCAAGCCCCTGGCCCTTAAATGCCTATCAATTCACACACCTTCAGTCAGACTCTTAAACCCTGACCCCGTTACTTTTTGTTACGTCAGACTTCAAATTCTGACTCCGAAACTTCAGTGAGCCCTTTTGACCCCTAAGCCCTAGACCCTAAACCCCTAAGTCCAAAAACCTAAACCCTGAAACCCTAAACTCCTAAACACCTAAATCCTAAACCCTACAGACCTGAAACCCTAAACCCCTAAACCCCCAAATCCTAAACCCTCAACCCTATAGACCCTGAAACCCTAAACCCCTAAATCCTAAACCCTAAACCCCTAAATCCTAAACCCTGAAACCTCAAACTGCGCGGAAAGGGCCTTGCCTGCGGCAGCACCAAGTCCCTGCCTGCACGCCCGCCGCCGACGAGCAGCGCCTCTACAGCTCTGCAGAGCTTTACAAAAGGAACTCTTCGGGTTTAGGGTTTTAGTAAATAGGCTTTAAAGGGTTTAGGCTTTAGGGTTTAGGGGTTTAGGCTTTAGGGTTTAGGGGTTTAGGCTTTAGGTTTTAGGGTTTTAGGCTTTAGGGCTTTAGGGTTTTAGGCTTTATAGGGTTTAGGGTTTAGGCTTCAGCTCAGAGTTCGGGCAACACTCGGAACATCACTTAAAGTCCAGTGACATCCCTAGTCAGTCCCAGGAACCTTTGATCTACGGATCTGGGATGAACAGGGAGCCTGGTTTCGACTTCAAACTGCCTGAGACTTCGTTTCAGATACCCCCGAACTCACAAGGAAGTCTCCCTAAACCCTAAACCCTATGCACCTCAGGTCAAGAGTTCACATTGCCTGAGCCAGACCCTCCAGGGGAGAAACAGCTGACCATGTTCCAACACCCCTTGCTTGAGATATATTGGGGGTTTCCGAAAATAGGGGACCCTAATATAGTACCCTAATTAATAGGATCCCTATTATAAGGACCCCCAAAATAAGGTACCCCTGATTTTCTGGAAACTCCCATATATCAAACTTACCTGCAACGAAGCCTCCACCGCATGATGCCGCCTGTGTGGCAACTGAGTTAACGAGCTGAGAGCAGAACCTGGAAAGCTAAAGCATCATTTTCCCCGTGTGTACCCATAGGCCCCATAGTAGTTCCTTTTTGGGATTACCTAATAGGATCCTAAATACAAACCACAAAAAGGAACTACTATGGGCCTATGTGTAGAGGAAAGCCAAGATAAGAGAACCCTTGCACTCTGGTGTGTCGAATCCTTGCGGCACTTGGCTAAGCCGGATTCCACTAAAGCAACACCCTGAGTGTTCTAAGTCTAGAATGTTCTTAGTCTTACGCTGCCAGCCCAAAGTTTCAAACTCAGTGAAACCCCAGGATGCCTTTCCGTTGCGCAGGGAAGCATCGACGATGATCGGGAAGGACGGCTCGCGCAAACCCACAGGCCCTCAGTGCTGATTTGGCCCGAAGAGCCCAAATTTATTTAAACCCTCGAGGTTCCGGGTTTAGGGTTTAGGGGTTTAGGGTTTAGGGCCTAGGGTTTCCTGTATAGTTAGCTGCTGGGATATGCCCACACCACCATGCCCTGAGCGCAGTAAAAACGCACGAGACACGTACACATCGCAGGCTGGAAGGGGAATTCACAGAAACCTCCCCAAACCCTGAAACAAAACCCTAAACCCAGCTTCGTCTCGAAGGGGTCGCGTACCGAACATGTCCTACAAGTAACGACTCTAGTAGGTTGCCGAGAGCTGTTCTCAAGATGCAGCTGCGGCACCCATACCTCCGGCCTGTCGAAAAAACGCTGCAGGCTTAGGGGATAGGGTTGGGGTTTTTACATGTAGCTATGTATCTGGGCATGTTGTATGTACGTATATCTGAATGAACCAAACAGGCCTTTGGGTTCTCAGTTTGGGGGTGCTCATAAGATGACAGGAAGTCGGTATGGGCGAGAAAGATATGACCAGTAGCGCGATGGTTAGAGGCAGCAATTCAGAAAGACATGACGACGATTGTGATGGTGATGACGATAACCACGACGGCGGTGATGGCGATGACGACACAACGCAATAGCAGCAATAGCAGACACGTTCATCATGTACGGACCGAACTTCTACTAAACCAAGGTCCTGAAAAGCTGGAAAACTGCATTTATGAGGACGTATGAACACTTGGGGGTTTCCGAAAATAGGGGACCCTAATATAGCACCCTATAAATAATAGGATCCTTATTATAAGGACCCCAAAATAAGGTACCCCTAATTGTCGGAAACCCCCACTTATGAGCTGACCAAGGCCTCATAGCCGAAGAGAAGTGGGAGCTCCCGCCGCTTGGCAAGGCGCAGCCGACACATCCCAAGGGCCTCCGCGGGTCTCGTGGTGCTTAGGGTTTAGGGTTTAGGGTTAGGGTTTAGGGTTTAGGGTTTAGGGTTTAGGGGTTTAGGGTTTAGGGGTTTGGGGTTTAGGGTTTAGGGCTTGTTGCAGACCTTATTGCTGCTTGTTCTCCCTCGTCGAACTCGTTGCTGAATCCGTTGTTTTGTTGCATCGTGCAGGTCGGCTGCTGCTGTTTCCGCCGATTGAGGCAAGGTGTAGTAGCCCCTACCTTAACCCCAAATCATCCACCTTTTCAATGACTTATAGAAAGAAATCAGAATAAGGAGCCCTAAAAAGGTAGGTTCTTTGGGGTCCAGGTAAACCCTAAAGCAGTTTTAGTAAGGCGTGTGGAGTCTCACGACCTCCTCAAGCCGTCACGAGATGGAGCAGAGCCTCGGTTGCACTCTGACGCGACAGCGTAACTATAAATAGAACCCTAAGGGTCCAAGTAGTCCTTGTTTATGGTTTTAGGTACCCAAAAAGGCCCCCAAATCCTTAAATAATGGGTACTTGGACCCTTAGAGGAACCCTTTTAGGGGACTTTGAATATTTTAACCCCAGTTATAGCTACCCGTGCACCTCCAAGTAGCCTGCTTGACTGAGGTTGCTACTGGACTCTGTGCTCACGTGGGCTTCCCGCGCCTCACTCGCGTTGGTCAGGCAGAGCTGGTGCTCGAAGCCTGAATTAGCCACATGAGCTCCGATGGTTCAGTGAAGGGTGTGTAGTACCTATAGTCTCCATTGTAGTTCCTCTTTTTTGGTTTAACCAATTCTATATTTAGGATCCTATAAGGTAACCCCAAATGGGAACTACATGGAGACTATGGGTAGGTTGAGGCTTCATGAATCTGGTAATGTTACAACCCTCAATTTGAAGCTGCACCCAGTTCGCTCAAAGGCGATTTCGCGAGGATGCCGTCGCCAAAAGAGCATTTGGCTTTGCTAGCTAGGTCGAAAATAGTACACAATGCGGCTAGACACAGGGTTCATAATCTGGCCGCAAAAGGTCATAGGGCGACTGAAGATTACGCAGGAGGCACCTTTCAACACAGGACCCACGGATGGGACCTTCCGAACAAACAGCAAGTCTCAACATGTGCCTTACATGAAACCTACATGATTTGTGTCGCTCGCCTGCAAGCCTCTTATTGCTTGTCGGCGACGACCAGCACATGGGTAGTTCTCTGAGTTGGGGTCCCTTTTTAGGTCCCCAAAATAGTACGGCACCCATACAAAAAAGGACCCTAAAGGGACCCTAAGTTGGAGAAGTACCCACATGTACTCTTGGGGCCTGAATAATAACCAACACTATCTTGGGTGTTCCTTACTATAACTATAGTATAACATAACCCAAAAGCACTACTCTAATTATTAAGGCCCCTACACTCCTTTCAAATCTTCACCGAGGCACGGAGGACAACAACGGCACAGCGTTGCTGCGCGCTGACTTGCGCCACCTCCTCGAGGGAAGGAGACAACGGTTGCTGCGGTTACTGCGCGAGAGCTGCAACTGCCTTTGGGTTACTTGGAGGTTCATGGGTACATAAGTGGGGTTATAGTATACGTAGTTAGGGAGACGCGAGACTGTAACTACAACCCATATTTCGTTGGAGGACCTGGTTGGGAAACGGTGTGTGGACGACTTTTTGGAGGGCTTGCAGCGCGTAGTCCAGGAACCCAAGCTGACAGGTTGAAATAAAGTGGCGGTGAGGTAGCTGACTTGGAAAGTTTCGGCGAGCTGACTTGTTGATCAGCGGCTATTGAGCACAAAACCTGTAGGGAACGCAAGCTGAGCCTCCGGTAGAACCGGACTAACAGACCAAACCCGACAAATCCTACATGGCAAGACCCATCTGGCCTCCGATGCAACTCCGACCAGCCCCAGCGTTTTGCACTGTACAGCATCTGCAGTTGCTGGGGTGGCCTTCGGGCAGTATGGAGGGGGTTCCGTGGGCTGGGCTTGAGGTTTGCACACGCAGCTGGCGGCTTCTCAATCAAGGCAATTTCTTTGCATCCAGGCTTGTTTTTTGCTCCTGGTCTCAAGTCTGGAACCCTAAACCCCTATGAGGTTCCGAAACAGCCACTCGCGACAAAATCTATTTTTTGCTCCCTTGCCCCCTGATATGACAAGATGGTCGCAATCGGTCATGGACTCTAGAACCAGTACAGGGCAATTCCAAAATTATCCTCAGGCCTCAGGGTTCCGCGGCTACGACTGTAACATGACATACCCTAAAAACCCGTCAGAAGAAGACAGCGATCAGAAAAGGCAAGCAAACACAGCACTTCCTGCAAGTGAACGGTGTCGGAGCCAACAAACCACCTGTTGAGCATCGAGACCTGCCATCCTTGGCCAACCAAATCCCAGCTGCATAGCCCTAGTTCATATCCAGCCTCCTGAATGGGCAGGGACAGCTTCTCAAAGGCCAGGTCCACATGTTCCTTTGGTGCAGGTGCTCAGAAACACACTACCGTTTGGGGTGTCGGGTTTTCGGTTCCAACTCAAGATGCAACAGGACTAGAGTCAGAGTCAGCACGTCGTTGTGGATTTGGGTAGTTCTCTAAATTAAGGTCCCTTGTTAGGGTCCTTTTTAGAAGGGTGCCGTACTATTTACGTTGGGGATCCAGAAAGGGACCCTAATTTAGAGAACTACCCATGAACGAGTCAGCCGGAAACTGAAACATCATGCTTGATCAGCTTGCCACCCTCGCTGCTAGCAAAGAGCAAAGAGACTCCGAGCTACAACGCTGAACTCCCAGCCCTTCCTAGCTTCTGCAGCGGGTGGGCCGGAAAATCAATCAGTTCTCTGAGGCTGCGGCAGGGCCCAACGGCAACAGCAAGGGCCGCGCCGGTGCCACCACGTCTTTGAGGGACAGTGCCAGATCCTGCGTGGCGTGGCGGTTCCACGAGCGCTTATATATCGTCCAGCGTAGAATGCGTAGAAGCATGGGGCTACAAGACAGCGGCAGCCCAAGCAGGGCTTTCAAGGTTTGGGTTCGTTCGTCTCAGGACCAGGGCTCGCCAATACCCCTTATTTAATTTGGGCAGCCTTGACAAGAAAAGCCGTGGCACTTCATTGCGATTGGAGCAATGTGAAGGCGGCTAAGGGCTGCTCTTGCAAGGTTACCAGGGTTCGACTAGAAGCTTTTGTGGAGTGTCTGGGGCACAGCACTTTTATCGTGCCTGTCCCAAGAACCCAGGGACCAGTGCCGATTCATCAGTGCCGAAATATCTGGTGCGAACCTGCCTGCGTGGCGCGACTTCTCAATCGAACCTCGAACGAAAAGCATGCTTTGGAACAAGCAACCAAGCAGACAAACACACAAACATACAAAACACACACACACACACACACACACACAAACACACACTGACACACTGACACTCCAGAAAATGCAACCCTAAATCCTTTATTCCAAACCCCTGAAGCCCTGAACCACAAACAGCAACACAGCATAAACCCTAACCGTTCTAACCCCAACCCAAGAACCTAAAATTCATGAACCCTGTAAACCCTAAACCCAAACCCAACAATTAACCAAAAATCCCAGACCCCCGGCTCTGGCGCCTGCGCAGCAAGAACCGTCCCGGCACCTGGTGCCGAGCCGCAGTCGACCGCAAGGAGCTGGCCAGAGGTAAGGGCGGGCTGTCTGCATGGTTCTGAGGTTTTGGGTTTCGGGTTCTATGGTTTTGAGGT
>CAJNDV010015180.1:8468-25220 GCA_905221635.1 Symbiodinium sp. CCMP2456 | reverse complement strand
GCATGCATGTGTATATATATATATATACATACATATATATACATACGTATGTATATATATATATACACATGCAAACACAGACACACACACATACATATATATATATATATATACTTATATACATATATACCTGTTATTCTAAATCGGTACCTAGTTTGGATCTGAAGGCTGCTTTCATCGTGCTGGCACGGCGCTTTTCCCCGTTGCTGCTCCTTGCGGCCGTGGCCAATGGTGTCCTTGCACGCTTCCCAGATAGAGAGACATGGAGCGATAGATAGACAGATAGATATGTCGGTATGAACATAGGCCTAGAAAAATCGAGATACAGACATCGATCGATCGATAATCGATGGATCTTTAGGAACCCCCAATCCATACCGAGGATGTTACGCAGGGACACTCCGACAGGACAAGGTGTGAGCTTTCGAGGCGTGCCGATCCTTCGAGAGGACTTTCCTGATAAGTTCCTATAGGCAAACTGCACAGGCTGTGTCATTTAGCAAGTTTGTCCCGCGCTCCTGCCTTCTGTTTTCCGTTTGGGGTCACGCGATGTTGCTTCCGGGAATTGTGGCCTGCAGGTGTTCTTTGATTTGAAACGGTTTGGGCAGCTCGACGGCCGGGTCGGCCGTACTGTGACAATTGTTTTTCGTGGTTCAGGTAGAGACTTTGGATAGAAGAAGCTAGTAGAGCCTGAGATGGCTCTACACGGCTTGGGATATGCCGTTGCCGGTAGGCTCTCTAGTTCACCCACATATAATAGAACTGCCAAGTATGCCAGCTTTGCCTCCAGCCCTAAGCCCTGCAAACTGCAATTCCCTTTACCCTACACCCTTCAAAACTGCACCCCAAACCCTGAACCCTTGAAGCCCAATTTCCCAGGCCACTCTCTTCTGCTTCGGTGCCGCTGGCCTCGGTGGTACTCTCAGAGTTTCGGGGTTCGCCCCAAAGGCTGCAGGGTTTGAGTTGTCGACCTCCGCATCTTGTGGCAGAGAGTCAACCACTCGCCGGAGTGTCAGTTTAAGTTCTGTGGGCTGGTGGCGTTCATTTGTTCACACGTATTATTTTTCTCTGCCTTCCACGAATCTGCAAAGCACAGTTCACGATTTCTGAACCCTGGCTGTTACAGGTGCCCGCAGGGCCAGGACTCTGCTTTTTCATCCTGAAGTTCCCAACCCCGAATCTTAATATTGAGAGAGCCTCGACCAGCGGCAGCCAGCTACTCCCTGATAAGCTCTAATGTCCAAACTCCCCAAGCACAGGTACCTTTTCACATTGCAAATCGCCAAGCAGCTAAGCAACAAGCCCTTGGAGGCAGATGGAAGGTGCAGGTTATGGCCCAAAGCCCTACACCCCGACTCGCCGAAGCCTCTTAAGTTGGAACTGAAAGCCCGAATGCTTTATTGACCAGGCGTGATGACCAGCACCACCGGCCTCGGGGACATGGGCTTCTTCCTCCTGGGCGGCTCCCTGGTGCCTCAGATTGATTCTAGAGCGAGAGGGGGGACAGAGCATGTTGGCCATGGCGAAGACCTCTGAGAAACCCCGACAGTCTTGTGCACGGAGAGTAATCTCCGGGTAGTTGCCATCCAAGTATTTGTCGAGACTGCCATGGGGCCCTGCGATTTCCGATGTTGCCTCTTAAAGAACAGCATATACAATTCCAGGCAGGAATCGTATGAAGGACCACTCTCTCCGGCTTGCTGTGTGTTATGTTCTGACTTTCTTTGCATCCCACTATATATATATATATCTACATATATATATATATATGTATATGCATTGGGCCTGCAAGCCATGAACATTCAAGTCCCCACCTGCAGGCTAAACCCTCCAAAGTACCAGACGACAACGTGACAAATTTGTAAACTTGAATATTGGACATGACACCCAACAGATTTCGTTGCCATCGTCCAGGTAAGCCATCAACCCGACCCAAATCCTTTTCCTTGCCGGGAGAAGTGCCGTATGTCTTTCCGGAAAGTCGGAAGGACATTCTCCTCAGACCACAAAGAACCAAATTCTGAGACTAGAAACCAGTACTTGCATTGGAAGCTTGTCTTTCAACCTCAGACCCAAACCTGAACTCCAATCCGAAACACAGAAAGCCTAGACGGTTCCAGACTGTAAGCCCCGGCTCTTCCTGAAACCCTGGCTCCGGAAAGCCTCAGATGGCATCCGGCTTGGGGGTTGCCTCCACGTTCTATGCAGCAGCAAAGGCCGATCACGACGGTTTCGAGGGTGGGGGGTTAAGTCTTTCAGGCGCAGAGGCCCTGGTTTGAAGGCTGAAGAGGCAGCTGGGGATTTTTAGCATTTCAAGCCTTTAGCCACCTCACGGCAAAGGCTACACTGGACGGTTTTACGATCTACTTCGTAAGACCCATGTTTTCCATCACGGCACGCCGGTGTACGGTTACATGCTACGCATAAATGATTCCGTTCGGCTGTTTCAAGCTCCTCCCAGCCAGCTCGAGAGGCGATGCCACCACCTCCAGGCGCTGATGCTCGGGAAGTTGATTCAATCCGGGTGGTGTCGGATTTCGGTTTGACGGCGTGGCATCCGGCGTCGAAGAGTTTATGTTCAAGCGTTGGATGTTAAAGGCATGCCCTAAGCCTCATCACCTGGGCCTGGAAAGAGAAAATATCTGAAAGTTGAAGCCTATTAAACCCAAAGCCTCCAAACGAAAAACGAACCCCTTTAATCCCAATGCTTAACGGCTTGATGGCCAAGGAGATCGTACAGCTGTAGCCATAGTTATAAGAAATGACCGCTAGAGTTTCAGCAATGTTGGAGTTCGATTGAATTCGCATCAACAATCTTCCACAAGACAGAATCCTTTTTAACCGGTCGCCAAATGATTGCACAGCCCGGTTTGCGGCACAACACAACACAGACTGAAGCATCTTGGGCCGAAGTGTCCTGTACCCGGGGGCTCGTGGGTCATTTATTTGCTAATCATGTTCATCATGTTATTTTCATGCTAACATGAAGAGATTTACCGTGGCATTGGGATTGTTAATGCTTTTTGTAAAACATGTTACCAGCATTGAACATGTGTTCGGTATTCGTATTGATTCTGTCCGTGTTGTTACGTCCGTTGCTATGGTGATGATGATGATGGTGATGGTGATGATGATGATGATGGTTCAATGATGATTATGGTGATGATGCTGCTGCTGATGACCATGACGATGACTATGAGTAATGTTATTATATGATTATCAAGAAAATTACTCGTATTCTTGTCTTTAGAATCTGAAGCTGCTATTAATACTGATGTTGTTGTTGTTGTTGTTGTTGTTGTTGTTGTGGTTGTCGTCGTCGTCGTCGTCGTCAATAGTTTCAACCTCCTCAAAATTATACTGTTCAGGCCCGAATCAGTCTTCCTTTCGCAAATCGAAAGAAGAGTAACAGCTGTTGTGCATGGAAGTCCTGTGCACATCAGCTCTGTCTCAATCTCCTGACAGGAACGACGCGCAAGATGCACAAAACAAGAAAACTCTCCCTGAAAATAGTCCCTTCAACAAGACTTCTTTGCGCCCGACCCCCCCCCCCCCTGCTAGACCTATCAAAAGTGGTCAGCTACAGTAACGTGTCTTGTAGACTCGAAATATTATATAGTGCCAAGTCGTGTGCCAAGGATATTCATATCAAGTCTACTGGTCTAAGTCAGGGCAGATTGCCCGTTGCCTTCGTTTCAAGTTCACATGGAGACCTGGATGGAATCTAGCGAGATTGTGTCCGCATCATTGCAAGAAACACTACTTGATAGCAGTCTCTACATGGCTACCTGCCTTGCAGATGCGCTGGAACAAGTGCGAAAGACCCGGATGTCGAACCTCGAGGCAGATTGAGGGCTTGTAAGGACTGGGGATTCAGGATTCAGGATCGTGCTGTCAGAGTACCAGAGTAAAGCTTTGGGCTTCGGATAGTGTCGGCCTTGTTAAAGGTCCCAATAGTATTTTCGAGGAGCATTTGGCCCGTAATGCACTCGAAGACTATTTTAAAAAGGTTAAGGCTTCAGTACAACTTGAGCCTATTGAAGTTTAGAGTCTGGAGTATTTGAGAAAAGCGGGGACCTGGAGCATTTGAGAAGGCGCTCGAAAGGGATTATCTAATCTCATATAATACATGTTATTCTTGGTAGCACCGACCCAAAACGAAGGTGTTTGATGTGTTCCGGCGTTTTGCGCGATCTCCGCCTTCTCATCTAGTAAACGGAGTACACCGCTGCCATAGGGTTTGGGGGCTCATGAGTGACTGCAGGTTCTTCGAGTCTGGGTTGAATGCTCTCGGAGCTTTGGTTCTACGACCAGAATCTGCTAGGCCTACCCTCTAGAGCATCAAGACGTACGCCCCAGCGTTCTTAGCCAGGAATCCACGAAGAAGGAGAGAGAGATGGCAGCGATCCTGGAGGAAAATGTGCAAAGGACGGGGACGTCTAGACAGTTCGGGCATTCATTGTAACACTGCAGTGTTCAGTGTTTTGGGTTTTGGGAGTTTGGGTGCTTGTGATTGGATGCTTAGTGGTATGCATGTATATGCCAATGCATGCATACCTATGTAAGCACACAGTTGTATATGCTGTGTTTGATATGCACAAAGTTAGCATGTCAAGATGCATCCCATGTTGTATGATGATCTGCCACTGCGTTCATGAAGCCACGATCCTCCACTGTGGTTTCATGATGCTAAGGAGTGCCAGCGGTGCAGCAAGAAATTATGGCACAGCTTTACGCAATAACTGCAAGTTCAGCAAGAAACGATCCACCTCCCCCACATGGTCAAGCACATATGCAGGGCTTAGCTTGAATTTGTCATCAAAGCGGGACGCGATCAGAGACTTTGGGTGTGATAACCCCGCACCGGCGCAATCATAAGCCAAAAGCCGTCTGTTCAAAGTCGCGAAGCCAACAACCGGCTTTGAGCATTCCTGACCCCTTTCATCCACACAGATCTCCAGTGGCTCGCAGGAGGAGAAGGGAGTCTGAACAGGAGCCGACGCCACGGAACTTTTGTGCAAGCTTCGGCCTGGTTGTTCCGGGTAACTAGCTAAGTTTTCGGGCTGTGTGCTCTAGTGCTGAACTGTTGAAATCTGTTGAAGGCTGTCTGAGGAGAGTTCAGTTGAGGAAGCTGCTTCTATCAAGGCCCAACTTCAGCCTTTGGTACAAGGAAGAGAGACATACTTTTTGAGTTCGGGATTTCTGTCGGAGGTTTCTTTCCTCAACGGAGGCGGGGCTTTGCGATAAAGCCCCGGGCTTCCTTGTTGTCGCTTCTCACAACAAGGGTGGTGATCCACGGTTTTATTTACGGAGACGGGGGGAGTGGCATCCCTATAGACGACGAGGCGATTGCTGGTGAGGTCATTCCCAGTAGTTCCACGATCAGTCCCATGCTGTGCAGCAGTTGTAGCACAGAGGACAACAGCGAAAAGCCTGCACTGTTGTCAGACGTGGTAGCAGTAGCACACTAGGAACGGGCATGCATGACACTGCGAATCATCTAGTTGCTATAACGCAGCGCCGTGAATCTCCTGAGCCGCAGATCCTGCAGCCCTTCATGCGCCTGGCAGACCGAATCCCGTGAGCCTTTGTTTGTACAGGAGCCGAGCCAAAATGAAAAGCTGCACATGTGCGATCAAAGCCTCTAAGGCAGCCTCTATGTCAACACTAAGGGCCCTACGAACTCCAAAGCAAACAGTTCAAAGAGATCGGCAAGCCTAGCAAGATGCGGTGACAAGCCTACAGAGCCCGTTGGAAGCTCAAGCGTGTTGCCCAGGGGTATGTCCCCAGCTCAGCGCGGCCCCAGGCGGGTTCCTGTCGGGCACCCGGCCTTTCCAGGCTTGAGTCTCTGCTTGAATGGTCTGTGGCTTCGCAGGGCAATGCGAGTCTGAGCATGTCTGGCGTGGTTTTCTGAACAGTAGCAGCTCAGTAGCACGAGATAGTATCTAGGAGTAGTGCTGAGACAACAGGAACGACACCATCTCAGAAGTCGTCTTGCTAGCCCTTATGAAAGTTGTACGTAGTAAAGGCTATTGGTCATAATCGTTAGAATGTTGGTGTTTGGACAAGGGCATACTAGGAACATGTAGCTGTAGCAGGACGAGTAATTCATGCTCCGGTCGGTTGTAATGGCTGTAGCGACAGGGGGTTCAATATAGTCGCACCACCAGGCACTCCAGTCGAACAAATGTTCCCAATATTCACGGGACAGCCTGTCGTGCAAACTTTCATCTAAGTCTTCCAAAGTCGCTTTGGCCCACCCCTAAACCCTACAAAACTCAAGTCGTTCATGCAGACATCCTTTTATTGTAAGGTTCCTGGGGCCCGGGTCTTGGAGCTTGGTCCGTCCCAGTCGGAGCCTTGCAACAACTGAAGCCCGTTGAAGATTGACCAAACAATCAACTCCGAACCCAAAGCCCAAGCCCAGACCCCCCTCTTCGCAGTTCAGGTCATGCTGCAGAAGGTGATCTTTTGGACGCAGGACGCTTGAATTGCCTTGCCAGGCTTGTCGGTAACTTGCAGTAAGGCCTGCAGGGTTTAGGGCAGCTGCGTTCTGATCGCAGTTGCTAGGAAGAGGATTCGGGTTCATGATTCCTCAGCAGCAACAAATTCTAAGCGTTACATGTGCTCTGCTTGAGCAAAGATGCTCATGGGACACTTCTAGCAACCCTTATACTGCCCTCATGATAGGTAACCGCCGAACAGACCCTTGAAGCAATTGTCTTTTTGTCGGCTGAAGTCCTGGAGCTCCAGGAAAATGAAGGCAACGAGGACGCCGAGCTTCCTATGGAACTCCTCCAGGCGGGTCTGTTGAGGGCTTATAGTTTTCTCCAGTTAACGGCTTGGTGCTTTACTGTTCGTATAGCAACCTGCTACCTATCTCTGCCAGCCTCTCCGAGGCTTAGTGAGAGTTCCCTTCAGTTTTCTCAGGTGAAGCGGTGCTGTCTGTTGAATCAAGTGTCTGTTATATCATGTCTACTCAGTCTGGCGTGCTTCTGCTGCCTAAGCAACAAGCTCAAGCAGCCCCGAACCGGTAAGGGTGGACGACTCTTATTGCTTTGTCCTAAAAACCATTGCTTGCTATAGCTGGCTGTTGAGTCGTTATTCGGGTCCACATTACATCGAAGCGTCGGCCTATCGGATTAGGTGCCACTTACACCCTGATCCCCTAATCCTTCACAGTCTTCAGGGTCTCGGACGTATGGCGTGTGGTTGATCCGGATTCCCGGTTCGTGCAAGTCCCTTTGCACCCCGCAGATGCCTAACTTCCAGCCATCGAAGACATGTAGGAGGCTGACCGACACGTCCACGCCCTGCACACAGCTAGAAGTACTGGCCACAAAGACTCATGGTAACGAAGAGATGCGAATGTTTGGTATGTAGTACTGGAGCACCCGTTATAAGCCCCAAGAAGGTTATACTTTGTTGCAAGTGCTAAGGCCCCATACTAATGCGATGGGTTTTTTTGGGTCAAACATGTCGGCAGCCCCGGGCTGTCAAAAGGCGGCGTATCAGGAGATTGACGAGGATGGCTCTGGCTCGGTGACCCTAGGCTGGGGCTCGCAGTCTGCAAGCTTTGGGTTCAGGGCTACATGTTTGCACGTGATGTGGGTTAGATTTCGGGGTTCAGAAGTGCCGGTTGAAATACATGCGGTGTCTCAGCATTAGGTGATCGGATTATGTTTGTGGGTTCCCTCAAACCGGAAGAGCCTCTTAATTTCAGAAGCAGATGCACCACGACAGTGCATGAGCTTCTTCCTGAGGATAGCAAAAAACTCCGAGCCCCATACCAGGCGATTGACAAGAGGTGTTGTGACCTGGGAGCCTCACGAGCAACAGTCCATCCTCGATTTCAGTTCTGGTGGAAGAAAAGCACGCTGTGGTGGGAAACGGCACAATGCCAGCTATTGGGAAGCCAGGCAGCAAGGCCTTGGTCTCAATAGCACGGGGGCTCAACGGCCAGATCTGCTAGGCCAAAACACCTTGGAATATCCAAAACAATTCACAAGTATCGCAACAAGGACTGCGATGGGAGTTCGGAGGAGGGTAGCTACAGGAGTCATGGCAAGAGTATTGATCACAACAGCCAGTTTGCCGCCGCAAGGGTTTAGGGTGTTTTTGTCTTCTTCTGGCCTGCACGACATCTCGTTTTTCGAACAGGGGCTCAAAATTCCGTGGCTTTACCGACGCCGAAGTGTCCTATGGCAAGGAAATTTGCGGTGTGATGTTGATAGGCAGGGTCCGACAAGTGGCGAGGCCGTAAAACTCGAAATGTGCCCAAGCTCTGGATCCAAGTACCTTGGCAGCGCCAAGTTTAGATTCGAATATAGGCGCGCTCGTGCCTTTAGAGCGCCAGCGGTTTGGCCTTAAGGATTTAGAAGCCCTAACCCCCGTACAGTTGAGCTCGTCGATGCGCTGAAGCTCTGCGGCCTCAACGCATCAGAGGCTGGAGTTTGGGGGCCACTAGCAGCAAGCCCGGCATCGGAGTTCTGGAAAAGTGTACCTAGCACCTTGGGGAAAGCCGTGGACAGGGTGTTCTCTTTCAGTTCGCCTCTGCATGAGGCACTAAACTGCGCGGTATTGCGACACAGTAGGCACGGTTGAAAAGAAAATCTTTCATCCATAAACAAATCACACCTGCATACACTCATACTCACGCACAAAGACATAGTTTGTCGCACACAGACTTATGTGCATGTGTGCACTCACCCCTGAACGCTAGGCGATGGTCTCCAATGCCCAGACATCTCAATAAATCCCCAAATCCCTACATCCTGTAGCCCGAAACTCCTAAACCGTCTGCTCCAAAACCATCTTCACCGAGCGCACGTGAGAGTGTTTACTGAACTGAAAAGAGTCCCGGGACTAGGGTTTAGACCTCTGGCTGTCTCGGGTTTAAGGGTTTACAGTCTGGGATGAGAGTAAGGAGTATGTTTTTTTGGCAGGTTGAGTGGATCCAAACCGCCCAAGGTGCTGTATTGCGTAGAATGAGTAGTTGCTGGCACCCGCTCTAAAGCTTAATAATAGTTGGGACTAGTTGCGAACAAGCACATTTCGGGCCGTGCCACCGACACCTCAGAGAATCCGCCAACCCTGATCAGTGCCATGTGTTTCCGCCCGAAAGTTCAGGTCCTAAGCCGTGAAGGCAGCAACCGAAGTGAGGATATTCCGATGTTGCCAGGCAGCGGCCACAACTGTCATGCAGGAGATTGACAAGGCCACGCCATTTCCAAATTCAGTGATCTTCTGAGCAGGTGGTCAGCAGTGTTTGTGGCTACGTACATTATGGCAGTGTCATGCGCCACATCATTTCGCCCGCGGATCGGGGTGGTGCTGAACTGCAAGGGTTTTTTCTGCCTCAGGCAGCTTTGAGATTTGCTTCAAACGCATCACGGTGTCCATTTCGCTATTTTCTTTTGCTGGTCACGTAAGGGACGCAGCGCCCCAAGGTCTGACATATCGCCGAGATTTAGAGGTTTCCTGTCTGGTCCGCCCTGCCCCAGAACATGAACGGGACCATCGACATTCACGAGTTCGTCATGTTCTTCAGGCATGGGCTGCTGCAAAAACTTTACACGAAGCTTTTGGGTTTCAGGTTCTCTTTGCCGGACATTAGGGTTTCGGGATTCGGAGTATGTGGGTTTTGTCTTGAGGGATCGCTCCTGAGTTTGCATGGGGCGTTGTCTCAACAATGCTGTAGCAGCAGTAGTAGTAGTAGTAGTAGTAGTAGTAGTAGTGGTAGTGCTGCTACTAGTAAGACGCGCTCTGTGAGGTCTACGGGCAGCCGGAACTTCGGTTTCGATATATATATATATATAGGGGGGTACCATATATATATATATATATATATATTAGGAGTTGCAGGGTCCTTGTAGAGTGGATCCCGGTTTCAGTCGCGATACCATTCTTTCTTGAGACTCCACCCCACCGGCAGCCAGCACCTCGGTGTCCTGGGTGTGAACCCCGTGGATGCCTGGTCCCTCAACCCGAAACCCATACACCCTGAAACGCTTGTTCGGTTTTGTCATCAAACAAGCAAAATGAACACCAGTTCGACTCATGGGCCTTGTGCCATGTCACAGGACACTGGAGGAGATGACTCGCTTCCAGCGTAAGACGGCGCAACGGGCACAGGCATGTTGGGAGTTCTTTGAATGCAAGGTCGAAGAACTTGTACTGGTGTGTTCCCTGGGACTGTCGCTTCAAGGCTGCGGAGAGCAGCAGCCAGTTCAGGGCCAGTCTCATTATTGTAGACTTAGTGAGGATCCCGAAGCAGTTCCCAGCCCCGGTACCTTAAACCCGTCATGTGGCAAGCGTTTAACCAAAGCTCCTGCCATGTCCGCGATTTCTGTGTGACGAGGATCTACGTTCAAAGTTCACAGATGTTTAGAGGGTTCGATGCTGAACAGCTGCAATGCCCTCAGAGACATTCCCACGCTAAGCACCAAATACCCCAAAGCCTTTCTTCCATGGCTTGGAAACTGTGGGGACGTGGGGACTGTCAGTTTGTGGTGGAACCCCCAAGGCCTAAACCCAAAATCCTATTGCAGGCTTTGAAGGGATCCAGAGCCTGCGGCCCCTAAACCCCGAACCCGGAGACCGCAGAGGGTACAGTTCTATAAACGGACATCTTGGCTGCGATGACACAAGCTGCATAGCTAATGGGTGTTTCCTTTCAAGATCGGTTACTTTGAAGCTTGCGCCTCCAGTTTTCACCCCTCTACCAGGCTTTGCTTTGGAGTCTTATGCTTCTTCTGTAGATCCGAAGACTGCTCGATGCAGTTCTTGTCCTATGTGCTGAACTTTTGCTTCCTGGTCCACATCATACTCGTCGGCGGACGGCTTAGCTTAACGCAAGGCTTGCGCCCTATAAGGTTTAGTCTGAAGTCAGAGAGAACACCAAAGACTACGGAAGTTCCCGAACGCTTGGTCCGCCTGACCCTTGCACCCGAACCGAAGGTCGTAATGTGAGCGCGAATAGTTGCAGCACAACGTATAAGTTTGTAGGAAGGGCCGAATTCCTAATTAATGACTCTCATCCTAGCACAGCACATGTATCAGTGTCCAAAACAAAACTACGACTTATCCGCCAGCCCGTTCCGGCGGTAAGGTTAAGGGCGGCCCCCCCAAAATGTGTAAGCGTGCTAGAAAAGACGCATAAGGATCCGCCAGGCTCAGCCCATGCGCTCGAGAGTTCACTTGAGGTGGCTTGGAGTTTAAAGCCCGATGTAAGCTGTCGTGGCTGATCCACAAGGTATGTCGGCAGGACACGTCAGTGAAGATGGGACGTCATTGTGCGGCCTGCGGTTCGGTCGTCGCAAGTTGCGAAATCAGGACCATGACCCTGGCAGCATACAGGCGCACACCAGCTTCACAGGCGCGCATACGCGTATTTTCACAAGCTCTGGGCCTCTTGGACAAGTTGTTTCTCTCGGAATCACCAAATTCAGAGGAGGTCGCACCACACGATCCGTCAAGGATCGCCCGGCCGACTGGCACCGTTGCAGGTCCTCATTTAAGCTGGAAGTGAACTGAGCGACTCCTTCCTTGTGATTCGAAGTTTCCGATCCTAGTTTCGGCAAGCGTTTAGGCTGTGAACCAAGCCACATACCTTCCGTCGCAACAGCTGCGTGATTGCCCGGTGTGTAATCCTTATCGCAGACATCTGGATTCGTAGGACGGAGAACCCTTGATGACTGTGTTTGACTCGTGTACTCTCTATGGCCATGGGCTAGGGGCCACAAAGCACGCCAGAACTTTGTGCATGAACCAATGAAACGTGCACATTTGTCTGGCCAAGGTCCGAAGGATCCGAAGCAAAAGTAAGAGAACGGTTCGGAGAACAGACACATGCAGATGACGGGTAGCTAGGCCGCCTGTGTTTGACGGGCTTAGAGTTGAGAGCACGCGAATTAGAGGTTCCGGCCTTTAAGTGACATGACTTCTGACTTTTTTCGGGTGTATGGAACGTTCAACCTTCAACCCTGTTTGCTCCGGTTTGCGGTTGAGCATCCGGCGCCTCAGGCGTGCTGCTGATGATCTTCATCCGAATGGACGAGGATCCTACGTGCTAGGGCCCTCGAAGCACAGGCCTTTCGTTCTCCGGCACATGCTGGTGAGATTCTAAGATCGGCCAAGGCAGCTCAATAAGTCACTAAGTTTATCTGTATGTCTTGAACTGCGGAACCGCAAGATTTGGGGTTTTGCCGCGCTGCTGTTCCAGGAGACCGGTGGTGATACCTACCCGATCCTGAGGAACTGCCTAATGGCATTCTCCATAGGCGCGGCAGGGTCCCTCCTTGGAGCTCTAGCGCAGGACATTGAATTTTGAGCCTCAACCGTCGAAAGCTACGGAAAGCTTCCGAAAGCTTAGAAAGACTTGCATCCGGGCAGGCGAATTCACAACATGGAGCCTAAAAGCTGTACAACACTCGATTGATACCACGTTGAGTTGCAGATTTTCAGTTCCTGAGACGAGACTGAGCATGCCAAATAACTCGAGACTATGAGCTGCTTCTAAGCCTAAGCCCCGAAGCCGAAGCCTGAGTCAGCCTTGCTTCTACCAGCTTATCGGTGTTCTCCCGGGTCTTGACCGAGCGTTTGCGATCCAGGGCCTCGGTGACGAGTGCTGTGGTGGCGATAGGTCTGATGATGAGAAGAAGAAGAAGAAGATGATGATGATGATGATGATGATGATGGTGGCGGTTGTCGGTGCTGCTGGCGCTGCTGCTGCTGGTGCTGCTGCTGTTGCTGGTGCTGCTGCTGGTTCTGTGTTGGGGCGGGGGTGCTGGGGCGCTGAGAGTGCTAGGGGCGCTGGGGTTGCTGGGTTTTTTTTGGTTGCTGGTGGTGGTGGTGGTGGTGGTTCTGGTGACGACGGCATTGTTGAAAAGGGTGATGATGCTACGGAAGATGATGCTGTTGATGGCCATGATCATGTTGCTGGTGCTGGTGCAGGTTATGTTGTAGTGGCAAAAGGATGACGACAACGAAGATGACGATGGACATGATCGGGATTCTGGGTGTATGTCAGACACGGCAACAGTGCTTCGTTTGTTGCCAAGTCGTGGCGGCAATCGCATCGACGATGTCTGAAGATTGTTGCAAAGTAGAGCCACTTGCATGGTGAATGGTAGTGGTCCTGCTATTCCGCTGCTGCTGTCCCGTCGTCGCTGCGGCAGCACTGCTTCTACGACGACGGTGACGCCTGTACTGTAACACTTAAAGCTTGCTGACTTCTTCAGAAATCCTTTTTGTTGTTCGTTTTGGCTGCTGAAGCCTGCAGCCCAAGCTCTAGCAACATCGGCCAGTTCTGGTGGTGCTCTTTCTGCTGGTCATCGGCATCCCTGCCGCCCGCATGACACTAGGCGCGGCCAATTGATTCAGCAGTTCCTGACGGCTCAGTCAGGCAACAAAGACCGGGTCTGAGTCGATGGCAAGAATCCAGCGGTAGGTGCGAACAGTGTAGACTGGAAAGCACGCTCCTCTATTGTAGCAACGGATGGAGGGCCTTGTACGACCATGCCCTTCCACGGCCCATGGCCGCTCTAGATGCTGGCATTTGTATAAATGCGTCCTGCACGATGCTGGCTTGTTGGCAGCCTGAGCATCCTATACTGAAGCGTGTATAGGTGAACTGAAGGAAGGAAACCTGGCCCAAATAGGCTCAGACTTGCAAGCGTGCTTGCAACAAGACCACGTGGGAACCTCAAGCGGCCATTCTCACTCGAGGAATCAATTAAATTTGGGTAGATAATTGTGCTAGTAGAAGCCCTGAGCGACACGAACTCACTAATTCTAAACCCTAGTGGCTCGAAGTCAGCGGCTCCTGCACCTCGTTCAACCGATCTTTCTGTCTGCTTGTGTGTCTATGTATGTTCTCTATGCATCAGTAATCTATCTATCTAACGATCTATCTATCTATCTATATCTGTCTGTCAATCTGTTTGCCTATCTGTCTCTATCCGTCTATCATGCTGGCTCTCTCTCTCTCTCTCTCTTAGTCTCTCGCTCTCTCTATCAATAGTTCTATCTAATCTAACCCAACCCCTGTCTATCTATCTAGACATCAACTGTCTATCTTATCTAGTCTACTCGACTCGAATCTCTTCCTCTCTCATCCAACCAGTTGTTCCCAGTCCCTTGTCTAAACATATCTGCTGTCATAAGGATCCGAAGCGCCTGCACCCTAAGCTTCTGAAGCTGGCCAAATCTCGAGCATGTCTCCTTCCAGGCGTGCAGGTACAAGCCTGGCAACATTACTACACGACGGCCATGAGGCTCCTTTTGTTGCTGCAGGGCTCAGCGTTCGGATGGTTAGGTTGAATGCTTTGTGTTGTGGGCTTCAGGGTTTGGACCTTAAGGAGTCCGCCGGTGCTTTGGCTTGTTTTTTTCTGTTCAGGCTGGGGCTTCCCTGTGATTAACTTGAGGAGGCTGCTCATTTTCAATGCTGTCTTGAATTGAACCCTACAAACCTCATAAGCCCATGAAGCTTCAGTTTCTTTAGCCTACAACGCTGGCCTAGTTTAAGTCGTTCAGGATTCCAGCGCTGAGGCGGAGGGTTCAAGGATTGTGTCTGCTTGTGGAATCAGCACTCTGATTGTCGGTTACGGCTGGGGCCTGCAAACCTGGGTAGCAGTGGTTCAACGTTCTGGGGAGACCCTCTTACGGTGGAGAGGACTGGGGGTGCTCGAGTTCAGGGTATGAGGAATCTGTGCCACCTTGAATCAGGCTTGCGTGGGTCGCATTGCCAGAATTTCAGGCTTTAGGGTTTACTTGCTAAGTTAAGCCCTACAAGCTCCCAAACCTTATCTCCTCCAAGACCATAAAGCCGTTTATCACTCTTATGACATGCCAAGTGTAATCGTGAACTTGCATTCCTGCAGCCTGCCTTGAGCGAGCCAGAGCTGTAGGATGCAACGCCCCTAAGCAGGGCCTTTCGCTGAAGAGGCTGCTGATCCTCTTGCGCTTGACAGTCTTCAAGCATTGTCGCAGCTCACCTCAGCTAAAACCCGCCTAGCCACCGTGGACTCGAGACTCAAGCCACTTTCATTGGTTGTTAGCCAAAGCTCTGTCCACCGACCGTCAGGCCCGATGGCAAGTTGAAGCGGCAGGCGGCACAGAGGGACGCCGAGACCAGCTCGGGACTGTCCAGAAATGTCCCACTCCACATGTGTGCTGTCTGCCACCCTAGCTGTAACATGTGCTCTCAACCTTTAGGTACCTTCAAGCGGAAAGCCGATGCACTCCACAGCGCCCCAACATGTCCTAGGGGCACCTTGAGTCCTAACCCAGGCCTTTCCATCGCGGATCGAAGCATACCTGACCCCCGAGCTACATCTATAAATTAATTGCCCCAAAGTTACTTATCGATCCGGAATATTTGAGCGGCCATCATTGGTCATGGGCGGGTTTAGGTTGCCATGGAGGTCCCGCCTCGTAGAGTTGAAGCGCAAGGACAAGAGAGACACTGACGGTTTCAGGTTTAGGTTTAGGGTTTAGGGGTTTAGGGTTTAGGGGTTTAGGGTTTAGGGTTTAGGGTTTAGGGTTTAGGGTTTAGGGTTTGGGATCCTGGACCTGGCAATAGCAATGCCATGACGAGCACGACGAAAACTATAACTGCGACTGCTGAAAAGAGCAGGAACAAGAAGCCCCCGTGATCTTCAGATCCAAAGCCATGAATCCGCTCTCGATCCCATTCCAAAAATCGTTTTTCTGGGGTGCAGAATAGCCCAAGTAGAAACTTAGAAGCTGAAGGCCCAGCCACGATTTCAGGAAAACGAAGCTGAATACCAGAAACTTAGACTCAACCCGGTGATGAAGATGTGTACAATTGCTGGGAAGGACCACGCGGGGCAGCCTGGGCCGAAGGTGCAGGTGCATTGGTCTAGGAGGTTTGAGCGCCTTGAGAGGCATCCGAAGGTTTAGTTCGCTTGCTCGGGATTCATGGATGGATCGATGTTTCTGCGTTGGGGGCTCAGGGCATCGGGCCGTGGGGATCGTGGTGCAGGCTTTCAGAAGTTTGGGCTCAGTCTTTTCGTGTCCATGATGTGGAGACTGTTGGAGGGTTCGTCTAGGTTTGGAAAATCTGCGTTTGGGATGTTCATGTAGAGTCTCCATAGCAAATGAATAAAGGTACATAAGCACAAATATCAATACATAAAGTGACAACTATGCACATACTCACTCACACACACACACACCCCTACAGTACATACACGCACATACGTACATGCATGCATGCATGCATGCATGCATGCATGCATGCATGCATGCATACATACATACATACATACTTGCATACACACATACATGCATACATACTTGCATACACACATACATACATACATACATACATACATGAATAAATGCATGCATACATGCATACATACATACATACATACATACATGAATAAATGCATGCATACATACATACATACATACATACATACATACATACACACACATACATATGTATATACGTACATACATACATACATACATACTTGCATACACACATACAGGCATACATGAATAAATGCATGCATACATGCATACATACATACATACATACATACATACATACATTACATACATACTTGCATACACACATACATACATACATGAATAAATGCATGCATACATGCATACATACATACATACATACATACATACATACATACATACACACACATACATATGTATATACGTACATACATACATACATACATACATACATACATACATACATATATA